>JAQFZB010000691.1:0-11395 GCA_034695165.1 Desoria trispinata | reverse complement strand
CCTAAGAACGTTGAATCATTGATTATATTTTTGACCGATGGGGAAGCCACGGTGGGGGTAACCGATCCACCGTACATCCAGCAACTTATCCAAGCTGCAAATAAAAATCTTTCCTTACCTATATTTTCCCTTGGATTTGGAGAAGGAGCAGATTTCCCATTTCTACGAAAGCTTTCACTTCAAAATAACGGATTTGCAAGGAAAATTTATGAAGCTTCTGATGCAGCATTGCAACTCAAGGGTTTCTACAATGAAATTGCCTCACCATTGCTATCAAAGGTGAAATTTAACTACACATCTCCTGAGTACAATATCACGGATGTTACAATTACCAAGTTCCCCACAGTATTCAAAGGGACGGAAATTGCAATTGCAGGTATGTGTGGCAATTACACTACTCACGTTGTGAAAGTTTTATTTTTTAATTGGAAAAGGGGCTAAGTAATAGTAATTGACTGAAGAATTGTCTGTCACTTTTTAGGAAAACTTGTTGCCTCTCAAAATATGGTAAATGATGAAGCATTGGAGTTTGAATCAGAGGCAATGCAAGATGGAGAGACAACAACTTTTAGAATTAATGAAGATAATGGTGTCACCGAACAAAATACTCCGTTGAATTCTGAGGAATTAGGCAATGATTTAATTCTTGCAAACAGACACTTACTGGATGTGTCAATTGCTGGATCTGGTCGAGAGGGTGTGGTTGATTTTGATGCTCCATTAGTATTCTGTCAACCTATGCCTCCAATAATTGACTTTGAACCAAATCATAGACCATTTCCACCACGTCCAACTCCACCACCCAGCCCTGAAGGACAATTTTTAGAACGATTGTGGGCGTATTTAACAATTCAGCAGCTTATTGAGGAAGACTTGAAAGAAAACGACAGTTCTAAAAATGAGATTGAAAGTGCCGAAGAACTCCCTTCGCTAATGGTAATGCTAATGCTAAGCATGAAGGATAAAATTGAGTCTACAGCTTCACCACTTTCATTAAATGAAGTTGTTCAAAACGTGACGGTCGAAAAATTAACTCCGAAGCAGAGAGCTATTCAATTAGCTTTGAAAGTAAGAAAACACTAAAAAAACTTTCAACAAATATTAGGATAGTAAATTTAATAGTAATAGTAAATTTCATATTTCAGTATGGATTCGTGACTCCGTTTACCTCCCTGGTTGTCGTAAAACCTAACAGTAGCGATGTAACAAATACAGTTCCAACTGATATTCGCCCTGAAGCATTAGACAGTGTGTCAGGTTCGATACTTAAAATTACCTATGGTGTTTACGGGATACTACGGGTCACAGAAAATTGATCAATATAATTTTGAAGTTAGCTTATAGTCATAGGATTTCAACCTCATCCTTAACCTTAGTCATGATTGGATTTATTCACGTTTTGTTTTCAAAGTTAATGCTTTTCTAAACTGCTTTAGTGATTAGTTAAATTGCTTACCCATGTTTAATAGTTTAACTTCGCATTTTTTGTCAATGTTTATGCAACACTTATAAATATGTCTCAAGTGTGTTGAAGCCTTTCGCCATGTACCGTATTGAATAAGAATATAAATCTTCAGTCCTCAAGTCCTCTCCTCATTGCTTATTATGCTAATTAATTAATATAGCACCCCAAGGCCTTCATGCTTTTGCTGCCTATGCGCCACCAGCAGTAAGTCTAAAATTGAGTGGAATTGGAAATCGTATCGCAGGAGGACCGCAACAACAATATCTAGCACAGTCGCCGAAGCCAATCCGAAGAACCGGATCATTATCTTCATCATTAACGATGGGAGACATTCCGTTCGGAAATGGAGGATTCCATGCAAGCAGTCCATTCAGACCAATGCCAACATTGATTCCACATCGATACACAACTACACGTACCTGCAAATATATATTTTAAAAATATATGCAAATCATTCACATTCTTCAATAATATCTTCATATTTTATGTTTTATAGATATTCCCATTTTTATTGCACCATCTCGCCCCATTCAAACTGTAGTAACAGATCCACCTACATTTCCTGGCTCTGTTGTACCTGATGCTGATTATGACTCATTTCCAGAAGTCGATCTTGAGGAACATGAGCTTACAACTATTCCAACCCCAAAACAATTAACTCTTGACGATATTCATTGGTTCCGAAAACAGAGTCTTTCAATGAACATCAGTGGAAAAACATATACAATTGCTTTAAATCAGACGGTATAAAAAATTAATACTTAAATTTTATGAACAATTAAAGCTTATAAAAGCTGGAAACATTTTTAGGAAGGAGATGACGCTGGAAAAGAGTGTCTAATAAATTCTTTCGTCAAAGGAGAGTGCAAGCATTTGAAGGACTGTGTCCAAGATGAATTTATCTCTGACATGGGTGTTTACACTGATTCTTATTTCTGTCCAATTATTTCTACCGGGTAAGAAAATAATTCAGTTAATTTTACAGAAATCAAGATTATTTTTTTTGTATATCTAGAAACATGAATTATGCTGGTTCCTGTTGCTCATCAAGAAGATCAACACAGTTTGAGAAAATGCCATAAGCTGTTTACAATTCAAATATTTTTATGACATAACTGAACATTAATGCTTCATATTTTTGCAAGATGAATTTATTAAATCGAAATAAAGTATAAATGATCTCCGAATTTAACTGAGCAATATAAAATATGTTAATTATGTATTAATTACACAAATCAATATATTAAATGATACAATCGTACATATTACAATTAACCTTATAATAATTATTGGCGTTTGTTTACTTTAAATTCCAAGAATGAATATTTAGACTAAAGCTTTTTTACATGAATCATTGAATCTAGTTGTTAAATTGGAAATTAAAGATTGTCAAAAGAATTTGATGTCATCATGAGTTCTCATTGGACCTTCAAGATTCACAAAAGTGAAAGCCCCTGAAAAATCTTTATGTACTCTGACATGATAATACGTGAATTTATTCCCAATTTTTGCCCTAATCTTAATAAAATAGTTGAGGCCATTCACAACTTGAATTTTATATGAAACTGGTTTTATTCCTCCGTGAAAATAGAATCCTTCTCGTTTTGCCTTGATCTTTTCCGTTATTTGAGGTTTGATTGTGCTAATTATGTGTCGAACTTCCATGCTTGCTGGTTTCTCATCATTCCAAAGACCACCAATCAACTAATAACATAATAACAGCTTTTGAAAATTTATTTCAAACCTACCAGCTTTAATCCAATTACTTACATCTTGTCCTTTGCAAATTCCGTTCCACTGAATTTGGATCAATAAAATTAATCCACAACTGGCAAACAAAACGGATTTTAACATTTTCAGAAGATATATAGTTTCCCTTGAAATTAAAAGCCTCTGTCAAAAATATAAATTAAACGCAGGTTTTATTTTGTGTAGGCTTATTTACTATAAATGATATTCTTTAGGATATAATTAACTATAAGAACGTAATTTATAAAAATATATTTGTGTTAAAGGTACAAAGGTTGTTTCAAATGCTGAATAAGCTTATTATGCAGCTCCAAAGTATTTTTTGGCATATGAGAATAATTACAGTGAAAGAATCCTCTATCTCAGCCAGCAATAGTAGGCCAAGAGTGCATGTACGATTTATGAACTTAATTTGTATAAGCTATTTGGAGACAAGGAAATCATAATACTACTGTCAAAATTACAATCTTTATTTCTACTTCAGTTTGCTGACCCTTTAAGAGTAGTTTTAGCAAATGGCTAGATAAATATCGAGACAAACATAAATGTTCTAAAGTCAATGCAATCCAATGTAATACAATTATCATTCTGACAGAGGTTTACAATAATAATGCAGCAATTGAAGATATCTAGAGCATCAATTACTATTACTATCATCTATCATAATATTCAATAAACCATATTTGAGATTTAACAGGCAGCGATGAAATGGTCCATTCCAATAGTTGATCTGGAAATGCTTATAGTCAGTGACATTATGTGGCTGTATTTGCATCCAACTTATCATAGTGTGAATTTCTAGTAAACATAACATATATCAATAGGAATATGTCTTTCCCATTAGATTTCAATTAATTACTCGTCATCTTATTGCTTTTCATCTTAAAGAACATATTTAATTAGTTCAAGTATTTCCTCAACAGACAAACTATAAGTAGTAGTTGATTGATATTAAAAAACATTCGTTTGCATCCACTTTTGCAAAAACGGCAATACACGCCTTTCTCAATTTTATTAACATGTTCCATAAATACAACCAAGTTTTAGATGCTTTTTCTCAGTTTAATCCTTGGTTTCAATTCTATTATATAAGTGCCTTATTATTACTTTATTAATTCACATCACAAACAATGAAAGCAGGTAGTGCCAGTAGTTTTCTGATAATACTTGCTGCGCAAATCCATTTTTCAAAACATATTTATGGATTTTCTACCACGAGAAATGAGAATAATGATGCAGAAGTGTTCCATGTGCCTACAAAATTGTCTAACGCTAGTCTTCCGGACGAGGTTGTCTTTAACTTTAACATTTTAATTATACTAATAAAAATCCTAAAAATAAAATAACTTTTAATATGTATAGGCATATCGCCCCAAAATTGAATCCATTCACATAACATCAAAAATCCGTTTTCGATATGCCAGAACAAGAATTATCTCAGCTATTTTAAATCCACATCCGTATAAATCTCAAGAGGTTAACTTTACAATGAGATTACCAAAAGATGCTTTCATTTCCAGTTTTGAGATGTAATATTTTACAATCTAAAATTCTATATCTTTTTGGTTCATTGTTTTGGAAAAATTTTAAACGAAATTTTAGGAAGATTGACAACAGTTTAAGGAGATATAAAGCAAACGTTACAAGACGAGAGGACGCAAATAAATTATTTGAAATGGCCAAAGATTCAAAATCCATCAGCTTAGGCTTAATTGAGCAGACGTAAGTTAAATACTGTTATTTATTGTATTATTTTAAAACGATCACAAATTCATTCATGTCTAACTAAACAACGCTTTATATAGTGATTCATTGGATTTTGATGAATTCACATTAAAGTTTGTGGTTGGAAAAGGAAAAAAAATAACACTTCGTGTAATTTACGAAGAAAGATTGCCACGAATTCTTGATGGCTACGAATCCATAATTCATCTTGTACCGGAGGAAAAAGTTAATAAAAAAACTAATTTCATTCCTTATTCGTTATCCTTAAAAGTTTAAACAATTTTTCAGGTTAGTTCCAAGACGAATTTTCAAATTGAAATTATCATTGATGAAAATTTACCAGTTGGAAACATTACTGTTCCTACAAGTGAACTTTATTGTGAGATTCTTATATTAAAAATTTTTGATATATGTTAAAACAACAAAACAAGAACAAGAACGTAAAATTAAATTATATTGTTAGCTGCGAAACCAGTAAATATAACCAGATATTCACCCAAAAAAGTAATGATTGGATGGACCAATTTTAAAAGTGAAAGTGGAATGTCTCAAATTCCAAAGGAGGATTTTGTTGTCTCATTTTCTCTTCAAAGCTCTGAAAATTTTGTTTTGGTACTGAATTAATCAAAATGCTAAATTTTATCCATGTTAAATTTAAAATAATTAAAATTATGATTTTCAGTTAAGAAACGGATACTTTGTTCACTTTTTTGCACCTCCAGATTTGGAACTGTTGAGAAAACATGTCATATTCATTGTTGATATCTCTGATTCGATGGTATTATATTATCTTCTATTTGAGACAAAATGTTTAAAATTTTAATTCATAGACTGGAATTAAAATGAATCAAACTGTAACAGCCCTTACAGACATTTTGGATGAGCTGGGTCCAAATGATTTTATCAACATTTTAACATTTTCTTCAAATGTTGAGGTAAGAGTGTCAAGTAAAAGTATCAAATAGTTTATTAACTTGACATGACCTTCCAGATCTGGTCCTGCTATAAAGGGAGTCAAAATTCCTTCGACAGTGTTGGTCTACGTCCATTCCCAGCAGATGATAAATGCAAAGAGGCTGCAATATCATTCATGGAAAAACAAGTACCAAATAGTTCAACAGACATGCTAATAGCACTTGAAACTGGGTTGGAAATTGCCAGAAACGTCTCATCGATCCATTCACCTTCTCCAACAGCTAAATCTACTTACCAAAAGAGGAGAAATCATAAATACTCTAATAAACCTAAACTAGATAAACTACCTGAAAATGTTCAATCGCTAATTATATTTTTCACGGATGGTAAACCGTCAAGTGGGGAAGTTGACAAAAGTGTTATCTTAACTAGAGTGAAAATACTTAATTTACCACTGGAGATTCCAATTTTTTCTTTGGCTTTTGGAGAATCTGCAGATTTTGAATTTCTCACAAGACTATCCACAAGAAATTGGGCATTTGCAAGAAAAATTTATGAGAAAGCAGACACAAATCTTCAACTTGTAAACTTTTATCGAGAAATTGCATCGCCTACCTTGGCTAATTTAACTTTTCGCTATGAAGTTGAAAAAGGTGTATATTTCAATAACATTACCACATCAGGATATTCTATGCATGTAAAGGGATCTGAAATAATATCCGTGGGTCGCCTTCAGCGAACTCAGCTAAATCACACGAGGCATAACAATATGCAGGCTACTATTTCAGGGGTTGGACGAAATGGTCCAATGGTTTTCAACGTTCCTATCATTGATTGTGAAGAAAACGATTCTTGTTATGATGAGAGCGAGACAGATAATAAATGCTTAGAAAAATTATTTGTATATCTTACTATCAAACGATTGTTACAAGAAGAATTGAATTTGAGTATTGACGAAGAATATGAAAACAATAATCAGACTAAACGTCTTATGCAAGAAGATATTAATGAATATAAGGAAGAAGTAACTAAAATGGCAATACAGGTTTTTGAATACTTATTTTTGTTTCATATTGAAAATGTTTTAATCTTTGAAATTAATACAGAATGGTTTTGTTACCCGTCACACTTCAATGGTTATGCGAACACGGTCAATACTTGAAGAGGAAATGGATGGAGATTCTACAGTGGATCCGAATTCAGAATGGGAATTAGTTGTTGTGAACGATCCCCCAGCAAGTAGTTCCAAACCAATGAAACAGAGGATTGAAAAAACAGCCATTAAAGAAAGACCAATTGCTACAGGGTTTAAATTGCTTCTACCAAGAGTCCCCAATACAATTACTAACATTCAAGAACAACTTAATTACAGGAATTTTGAAATAGAAAATGCTTCAAATACATCCATCATCGAAACAAATCAATTAACATTCAATTCAACTGCAATCTCTTTCAGCAATAACAGTCAAACCACAAATGTAACATTTAATTCAACTCCAATATCTTCCACTACATTCAGACCTTTAACCGTAAATGTTACAAAGCTGTTAATTCCTTATAAAAAATCTCCCTTTGAATATTCCTACTTCTAATATTACTAAAGATATATAACCACGATTAACTTATATTAGAAGTAAAAGTAAGAATGAAAATTAATTTTTAATATATTAAGTATGAAGTATTATAATTTATGTGTAAACTATATAATAACAGTACAAATTATTTTTTATACATTTTCCTTTGTTAAATGACATAGACATAGTTCAATAACTTCACTTGAGTGAGACTAATATATAATCTTAATGGGTCAGTTCCAGTTCATTTGCCTCCCAATTCCTGGAAATCCAGAAGAAAATATTGATTACTCCTTTGATGAAAGAGAGTTGTAAATCTTAAATATTGATTGTGATGACTCGATGACAGATGAATGACATAAATAAATAAGTCTTAAGTCTAAACAAATGGCATTTCCCTATTGCATTGCATCTTTTTGATCAGCAGTATTAAATTAACTAAATGTAAACATTTAACATCTGTATAATATCTGTGCACTTTACGTCGTTGTAAATTTTGTTTATTTTGTTAGGCCCACCACGAACCTGCTATTTTGATTTCCGATGCAAATGTAGAAAATATTCTCGTATAAATTAACAAGGAATTTATGAAAAACTGCAGATGCACATTTTAAAATATATTATAAATATTGAAATGAATACAAACAAACCTTGTACTACATGTACCGTATATATTGAAGCTATTTCATTTTATAATTAATATGCGGAAGTGAATCAAACAGAAATCTTATTTAAGCAAGGATGTAGCAAGTATTTAAGGAAGATATTAGATATCTACTACTTTGACATTATTTAACTAACTAGGAAAATTAATCTTGGGCAAAATGAGAGAGTTAATCTTGAATTTCTTTGGGCTTTTAATTTTTGTCTCATTTGGGACTTGTAACGTTCTCCCAGAAGCCGTGCAGGTATCCAGATATAAAATTAAAGATAAGTGGTACTTAATACTTTTGCTCATTTTAATTAGTAGTCTTAACAGTATAAATTATTTGCAGTCTAAAAATAACGACGTAGAAATAGAATCGTTCATGGTATTTTCAAAAATCATATACCGATACGCAAAAACAATGATTTTCTGTGAAATGAAAAATCAAAACCAATTGAAATCACATGAGGCCAACTTTGAACTGACGCTTCCCCAAACGGCATTTGTCTCCGATTTCAAAATGTAATTCATTAAGTAATATTTTCTCGAAAATTATATACCACAAAGTTGGATGATGTATTTATTATTATTATTATTATTAATATTAGGTCAATAGACAGTGTTTCATACGAGTCGTTTATAGATGAGCGAAAAATGGCAAACAGTAATTATTCTGATGCAATGAGAAATGGAAGAAATGCTGGAATTCTGAATCAACTGTAAGTTCAATAATAATTATTATATAGATCATACAATAATTTGAACCCCAATATAATCATATTAATCATAGCACAACAATTAAATTATTCTCAGTGAAAGTTACACATTCAACATATCGATATCTTTGGCTGCAAATGCTACAGTTCTATTTTACTTAGAATATGAAGAAGAAATTCCAATGATTTCTAACGGGAATCGCCATTACGAATATGTTGTTAACATTTTACCAAAGGTTATCTTATAGTTCTATCAATCATAGCATAGAAATGAATGAATTTTAACTAAAACTAAATTTGTAGGTGGCGAAAGCTGTTAAATATTTCTCTGTCGATGTCGTTATAAAAGAATACAAGGCATTTTCGTTGCGATCTTTAAATCTCTGCAATAAAAAAAGTTCATGCCAGGATATGAATTTTGAAACAGGTTTCAGACATTCATTTTGAAAATGCTTAAAAGGGAATTTCTATATAATAATTAAAGTTTATAGAAGCCACACTATTTCGGAATATTCGGAACAATACGGAAAATGAAATAAAAATAATTTGGCAACCTACATCAGAACGAATAAATACATTTATTGACAATGGATTACTCGGAATGTTTCATATTGAGTATGAATTTAATGACAAAGATGATGTAAACGATATTTTGGTAAATCAGAAAATCAATTTCATCAATTTAATTTATTTTATTTTTATTATATTGATTATTATAAATTAGCTACGAAATGGTTACTTCATTCATCGATTTGGATCAGGAGCCCTTCCAAAATTACATTTGCATATAATATTTGTACTTGATATTTCTGATAGCATGTGTGAACAAAGGATGACTCAATTGAGAAGTGCAATGAACAAAATTTTGAATGATATGAAGACTGATGATTACTTCAACATCATTACTTTCTCCACTGAATCGAATGTAATACACTTTATTATTAATATATGTACCTCATTGTTACAAAATAACATTTATTTAAACTATCGTTCAGAATTGGAAACCCCGAAATATTCATTTGCAGTCTTCGATCCCGTATGTTTATCAAGCGACCTCTTACACCAAGGAAATTGCAAAATCTCACATTGAAAATTTAAAATGCGAAGGAAGCACAAATATTCATGCAGCTCTAACACAAGCACTTGAAATTGCCAGCCTTTCAAAAACTTCATTTGTGGTCAAACAGGCTTCTCAGAACACCACTAATATCAGTGAAGATAAAATTGCACAACCAATAATATTCTTCTTAACAGATGGTACACCAACATCCGGCAGAGTAATAAATGGGACGGAAATCTTAAAAATTGTTAAAGCAAATAATGTCAACAAGTTTCCAATTTATTCCTTGGCTTTTGGGAATACGGCAGATTATTCCTTATTACAAAAACTTTCATCACAAAACAACGGGACTGCGAGAGTCATTTACGATCATGCGAATGCTGATTTACAACTTTATGACTTTTATGAATTCGTTTCAACAAAACCTTCCCACAGAGACATACATTTTCAGTATACATCTCCGAAATTCAGGATTTCGGATGTAACGGAGGAAAAAAATTCTATATCTGACGATGAAGAAATCACCGTTACTGGTAGATTTCAAGTAGATGGAAACAAAAAGATGGATAACATGAGTCACTTACAGACCCATCATGGAATTGAAGTAATTAGCCAACCACAATTTATAATTGAGTCTAGTGATATGAGATTCAATGCTAGACTTTGTCCTTGTGCAAAATGTCCTACGAATAATAAACAGGAACATAACAAAACTGATACTTCAAATTTTCAAAAAATGAAGGATGAAAAATTTCTGTGTTCTGATAAGTTAAATGAAGATATCTTCATGGAAAGATTTTGGGTTTATAAAACTCTACAAATGTTGATAAAAAAAACAGTGCAGAATGAAAATAATACCGAAATCATCCGGGAAATAATGGAGCTTTCAAGAAAGGTACATATATTAATCATGTTAATTTATTTATAAAGAACTATAAAATATAGTACCAATGATTGACTATTCTTATTAAATTTAGTATAAGCTGGTCACTCCATATACTTCATTACTCATACTATCTCCAAATAACAAAACAACGTATCACAATATTGACAATATATATGAAGCCAGTGCTGCTTTAACAAATAAAGAAGAGAAAAGAACTTTGTTCCCATACCCGAGGCCCCTGTCACTATTAAGGAAAATGATGCCCCTAATTAATTACAGAGGTAATTGACCTAAATATAAAACCCTCAGCATATTATTCTGTAAAAAATATAATTATTGTATTAAATTGTGTTGCAGATAAAGACATACAGAAGTCCAACAGGTTGTCAAACATGGATTGGTTCAATAACACGCGTTCAGGTTTCGGGAATAGAGATAAAATAAGAAATTATGGCATTCTCCCCAAAGCATTTGGTGTAAGTTTCATTCAACAAAGTCAAACACAAACAACAATGGAAGTAAAAGCATTTTTCTTTTTAGAACTTTACAACTTCTGGTGAATTATGTGGAAGTGGGGAGAAAAGCAATGAGAAATGCAAACACCCTGTTGATTGCATTGGGGTTCATTTCATCAGTGACATTAAAGTTTTCATCGAATC
>JAQFZB010000690.1:0-11439 GCA_034695165.1 Desoria trispinata | reverse complement strand
GCCCCGGATTGCTTGCAAAAGCTACGCTGTCTCGTCTATTAACTGAATGCGAAGTTTTCAGTTAATCGAATTAACTACGTAAATACTAATCTAATAGAGGTCAAATGTCGGATTAAGTTTTTCATCAAAAAATATAAGTACAGGAAACCCGTAATAGCAAATTCTTTTATCTTTACATAGTTTTCAATGAAAAATGATAAAACTGTAATTGCTAACATAATTCCAAAAACCATAAAAATTGATTTTAGCTTGTTGAGATCAAATAGGTCATTAAGATGAATATTCAATGGGTTGGATAATTTTTCTTTGCAATTACAAGCAGAGATTACTTCTTGCTTTGGCATTCTCCGTAATCGATCCATCCTTTCTATTAGGCGTTTTTTTGCCAAAAAAGTAAATTCACTCCAAAAACCATGAACACCGTTTTCAACAAGTTGTAGATTCAAATTTAGTAATTTTTCTCTATTGAGAGTTCTAAAATAATTGTAAAATATGTCTCCATGGCTAGACAATGTGAAATAACTACAAATTTTCCCAAATCGAAGATGTGCCAACATAAGGTACAATACCACATCGTATTTGCTTATAATTCTACAAAGAACAACTTTTCCGAAACTTGAATCTCCAGATAAATAATCCATCCCAATATCTTGATTCCCAATTGATATTATGGATTCCGAAATGGTAATCCCATAACGTGCAAACTCTGACGATAGGTAAAATGTGATATTTAAATTAAAATAGTGGTTATATAAATATTCTGGGAGCATTATCCTATATGAATTATCAATCACTTGTCTTAAATTCTTGAAACCATCTTGTTCAAATTCCACTAAAAGATCAGAGGTAAACATAGATTCATATAACCACGGTATTAATTGTACGACAAACAGATAAATAGCTAAAAGATGTGGAAATTCGGATACCCCTTGTTTCAGCAAAAGGCCCATTATAATAAACAAATTGTTTATAAATTGTTTAAAATAACTTTTCATATCATTATATGCAGATATATTAAAAAATGATAGGATTAAAAATAGTAATATTATCGCAATCCAAACTCCACTTTCAAAACAAACTACCCATGCTGAAATATTTCCTTGAAATTTATGTTTATAATCAAGACAGTAAAGGACCCTGAATGCCGAATCAGTTCCGATGGAATACAAATCTTGAAGTCCTGCTAAACTATCATAAGTGTGCATTTCACTACTAAAAACCATGTCAATCACATTTGGATTAAAGTCTAGCGTTATAGTAGTATTCAAGCGATTTTTAATTATGCTAATGACGTTAGTTAAAGTATCACATGCATAGTCAGTAACAGCAAGATTTGTTTTTAAATAAAGCTCAGTTCCATCTGCAGTTGAAATACAGTTTTGCTCATAATCATCGTAACTTATTTGTAACTTTCTTAAATGTATGTGAGTGGCTATTAAAGATGTAAAAATAACACTATATGGCAACCTATTGATCCAGTTCCAGTCTGCTATTTCCATTACGGAATTGGCACCTCTGTCCCAATATCTAAAGACACTATTCTCATTACCGTTACCCAATTTAAACAATACAAATGTAGCAGGAGAATTCCATACAAGCAATAGGTCCTTTAGATTGTTTCTGCCCAGATAAATATGAACAAAAACATTATACTTCAAAACGTTCAAAAAAGTCCACGTTTAGCAAATGATATTTTTCAATTAAATTCAGTTAGCATTAGTTGCTTTAGTTGCTTAAATTGGAATTAGCGTGCAATCTTTAATGTTTATGAGTTAATCAAACATGTTGTTTCTAAAATGACAATCGATCTAACCGTTGAATCAAAAAGAAAATTTAACGGGAAATCTTTTTTAGACAGTAGATAAAAAAAGAAAGAATGATTCATATCTGCCTACTTTTTGCATCCTACTAACGGTATTATTTACAAGCGACAATATTATTCTCGCACAAGTTTTAATCAGCCCCAGTAGATTTTGTTGAACTTCTTTTAATCCATCACTACGGAATGAAACAAATGGGCTGAAATGATGGTATAAAATCAATATTGGAATTAAAAATTTAAACCATTTACCTCTGTTAAAATGTTTAAAGAAGATGTTCGTATAAATGTATAATATGTTGTGTTTTATATATATTTGAAAATTAATGCAATTCAATATTCCATTAGGACCTTGTTCAAACATTTTCTTGAAATGTTATTTAACTATCAATAAATAAGCCTGGAACTTCATGTAATTAAATCGACCTTGAACATTTGATATGCATTAAAATATATATTTATTCACAATAATTGCAAATTCCAAATAATTTCAAATTTTTAACGACATCGACACATCATACCTTCGTTTGCGGGTGTATCAAGATCTTCAGCTCCAGTCCCTCTCCAGTAGTTGATCATGGTATCAAATGAGCACATTTTTCGACTATTCAATTCCATGCAACGAGTTCCTATTTGATAATTAGATTGTGGTGTAATTATCACATAGTGAAAATCATCGTATATGCAACTTGTTCCAACTTTGCGACGACACGATATCTACAATCATTATTAGTTTTTATTATAGTTCTCATTTAAACAATTGTAATAACGTTGTTGCTGCCTACATTTGTTCTAGAAACAGATTCCGCAACCTACTACCGTGAAGTGTAGGGAGTTATAATTTCTCCCGCGCTCCTCCTGATCCCCACAAATGCATGTTGCTGTTTCCTTATCACAGACAAGCATATTCTTATTGTTGCAAAGTTTCAGTTGTATCACAACTATAATTTTTAAAATTCTTTCGTAATTGGAAATATTGTAGCTGTAAACACTTTCCCCAAATAAATGCCGCAGTTCCTCTCCTTCGTAGTCTCATGCATCTTCGTAATTTAATGCAAAAGCCAGCTCCTTGTACTCATCCCTAGGGATATTGGGCCTTTGAACATGTTCCAAAGATTGACAGCAGGCAAAATGTTGAAACCAGAATAATCATTCTGAAAACGAATTAATAATGATTTCCACAGTTGGAGTTAAGCGTAATTTTATACTCATTTATGAGGAAAGTCAAATCGAAATTCAGCAAATAACGTGTTTTGTATCGGCAGCTGTATACTCATTGAATTAAAAGTATTGAATAAAAAGTTGCAAATATAAAAGTTTATGAAATTAATCATTGTATGAATTATGAAATAAGGTAAGATTGGAGACAATCATGATAATTTGTTCATCGTGTGGGGCTGCATTGTGATAGCAGATGTCTTGAAGGAAATAATATTAAAAATGTGCACCACAATGTAATACTTGGAGTATGAAATTTTTAAATTCATTATTGATTTACGTCTGAAAGTCTACATATAGCTAAAATAACATTGTATACTGTTTTTGTTAAGGTGAAATGGGAGATTAAGTTAGATCTTATTAGTTTATGAAACGTGAATGAAGTTAATCAGTTTAATACCAAGGATGGAGTTGTTTTTCTTCCTTTGAAATAAATGTCTTTCTCCAAAGGTTATCTCCTAATCTGTACCTTATGTTACTTAGAATCCATACGCATAAGTTCATTTTATACCCACTTAATATGTTCACTTAAAATTAATAAAATGTGGAAAAAGCTATTTTAGAATCAATAAAATTTAAATTACCATTATTGATTAGAAAATAGGTAGGTCTTTTGCTTACAATATTCAGCGTTTACTGTAGAATTTAATTTATTAAATTTTGGATTCTCGACTGAATGACGCAAACTCTTATTATAATAGTACTAAGGAGCTACGGCTTATGGATTTTAATCTGAGAATTTCGGCAGGCCAAGATTGGTGCAATAAGATTTCAAGGACCGTAATTTGATTACTTATAAAAAGAGGTGTAACCCGAAACTGGAATTAGGAATGAAACATTAGAAATAAAAAACAAATTTAAAGAGAAACACTACGACCTGTAATTGATTAGGAGTTTCTTCTTTGAAAATAAATTTTAAGAAATGCAAACATTACCCACAAATTCGTCTAATTCTAATTAAATTAAATTAAAAATGTTAAAAATTCTAATTTTCCATAATAATCGTCTAATTAAAATGTCTAATTCTTCGCGGGTAACACTGTATGGACTAAAAATTTGCCCTAAAATAAATTAATTACTTCTCCCTAAGAATTTCAAATTTTGAAATTAAAAATAACAACAAGTGTACCTGGGGACTGTGGCTTACAGAAACCTGTCGAAGATTTTGAGTTCGGTGACCTTCTGGCCTTTTAGATGACCTTTCTTGAAGGAGCATTTTACTTCACTAGACTACAGAAATATGGCAACATTGCAGTTGGCTCTCTAGCCTAAGTAAGTTTACAAATATAAAGTATATGTTCTTCCTGGAGGATATATCTGGCTTGAGTCCTCGTGATACTGGCACCAAGATTTCATCTGATATAGTGTACCCCAACAATCGAGGCCAACATGGTTGCCACATCTGCAACGAACCAAGACATCATTAGAGAAATATCAAAACTTAATCAAAATATAACCATTCAAACCCAAAAATTTTTTGAAGCCCTTGAAACATTCCGGCATGAGATAAACAATCTGAGATCAAGGCAAGACCAATTAGAGGCTCGACAAACTGTACTTGAAGGTCAAGTAGCAGATTCTGTTGGAAAGGAGGAACTGAATCAAATTGCAACAGCATTAAGAGAAGAGCTACAAGAGGAGAAAAGACGCATTCTACTTATGAACGATGCTGTTATCTTTGGTGTTCCGGAATCGGATGCTGGGATTTCAATGGCGAAAGAGCTAATGAAAGTTATTGCGCCTCACTGGGATGGAATTCTCTCTAATCGTAGAGTTGGTCCTGACACTGCAAAGCTTCCTCGGCCTCTTAAGGTCTCATTCTCTTCTTTAGCTGATAAGAATATTGCGCTTAAAAATTGTTCTCGTTTAAAAGGGAAATCAGAGTTCGTGGAACTCTCGGTTCGGCGGGCACTTACCAAAAAGCAGCAAAAGGAACAAAAAGAATGGGCATTAAACCAGCAAGCTGAAGCAGCAAAGACGAAAGGAACTCAAGAGAAAAGCGGAAAGCGGAAGCGTAATAGTCTTAATAGCGACGAAAATCTCTTAGTTAAAGTTAAAGAAAAGCAAAAAAAAGAAAAGTTAAAAAATGAGAATAATTTTTCAATATTTAAGAGGAAAGTTAGGGAGCATATATCATAATTATTTGTACCAATGGTTATTAATTACTAAGTAATAATCGCCTTACATGTTATTATATTAATTGGCATTATGTTTTATATTTTTGAACTCAAGAATTAACCCTCATGTTTAATGACTTAATTAATTGTTTAATCTTCTAATAAGTTTGTCATGTATTTCCCACTCGATGGGGTATGATGATCTTTTTGTAATTTGTGTGGATGAAATGATTGGCTTAATAAATCCATTATTATTATTATTATTAAAAAATTAATTGAAAAATTGTAAGAAATATTTAAAGATCTTATCAAAGTCAATTTAATTCGTAGAAAGATATTAAACAAACAACCTATAGTTGACTTTGTGGCCATTGCAGTGTGTAAATACTTTGCTTGCACCAGTACTCACGAACGAACTGTTTTGATCAACTTGACATTAAGCTGAGGAAAAAAGTACTTGAAATTTTAAATCAACCAAATGTCACAAAAAATATTGAAAAGATTCCTTTACGATTACTACACTTTTGTAGAAAAACCTTTCGAAAGAATTCCATTACATTGGAATGCATCCCAGAATCGTTTTGAATGTATTTTGGGAAGAAAACAGTTGTGTCATTGGTATCTAGTTGTTATATTAATTTTTGGAATATCAATTGTAATAGGCTGTAGCTTACTTCTTTTCAAACATATTTACGTCCCAAATTATCTGTTTAATTTTCCTCTTGTTAATGTCATTATGATATACTTTTGTCTAATCGCTGGAGTTTTCTCCTTGTTTATTGCTATGATGTTGATCTATCGTCTGGAAGATTATGTATTTGGATGGAATCAACTTTATTCAATGCATAATCGATTTCACAATGAATTCATAGTTGTCATTTATAATAATCAAAGAATGATGGATTTTGTTGCCACATATTTCTGTCGTTTCTTTTACATTGCATTAATCATCATAATTGTTTCCGAATTTAAGTTTGATTTAGATCCAATCTATTTATATGTTAAGGGTATTTTAATGTTAATTCCTCCCAACATGAACATATTTTTAAGGAAAATTATTTTGTTATTTCTTCAAACAATAAGGGTATCTTTATTTGGAATTTTTATGTTTGAATTCATTAGAATGATGCTAGTTGTAATTGTTCTGTTTATAACTAAACTTATTCTGGTTCACCATATTTTAGATGTAATATCCAGGTAATTTAAAGAACTTTAATTAAATGTAAGTGCAATTAAAATCATTAAAATGTAATCCTTTTACAGGAAATCATCCCTTGTGAGTAACGTTCCGTTGCTCAAAATATTTACCTACAACGAAGAACTTCGTATATGTCTTCAATTTCTTGGAACTTTTCATGAACCTGTGTTATTTGTTTTAATGAATTTTGCCGTTTGTCTGACAGCGGTTTTATTATTTGTCACGGTACATGGGTTGGAGATATTTCCAATGTCCATTTACGCACTGATACCAGTCATTGATATTTTTGTATTAGCTGTGGTCCATTTAATTTTTCCACTTGCCCATCGGGTTTATGATAAATCACATCACATCAAAAGCAAATGGGAAAGAAATCTTTATATTTGGCCAGGAGGTTCTTTCTACAAAAAATTGTTGTCAAGGAAAATCAAATCGATTAAACCTCTAGCCATTTACGCATCATTTGGAGCCGACAGATTTTTCTTCTTGAAACGATCTACTAAATGTATGTTTTATGATAATATTTTAACTACTGGTATGAACGTGTTGCTCCTGTACAAAAATTCCATTTAAGCAATATATGATAGTACAAGGTGAGTTTTTTTATTTTTTAGAAAGGGGGGGGGGTTGTACCTTTATGAAAAAACTACCAATTCAAAACCAAATTCGAAACACAAAGAAGGTTAAATTTAATAAGTCTGATTTTATGAGTACATAGACTACTTTTTGAATTCTAAAGTTAAGCCGACATGGAATTTACCTCCTGAATAATTTACTCTTGAAATCTCAATGTCATTTGTTTATTGTTAAACTGCAAAATTAATATTTATTCAGACGCTAATCTTTATCAAAAGCAAATATTCGCATTTGCGCCCATCACTAACGGGAAAAAGATAAAAACCAGATCAAAGAATAAAAAAATTTAAGCTATTTACTTTATTTTGTTGGCTAATTTATTTATAAATATGGATATTTTATGTTTTAATTATAAATTACAATCATGCTATTTTTATTTTATAATAAATATTATCAAATCCTTTGAGTTTTCTTCAAGTATAAGGAACTTCTTTCATCACGGTTTCTGAGATTGGTCATCACATTTAGTACATTTAGGTAATAACATTTCCGGGATTACAAAATTAAGTACAGTGTATGACAATCAAATTACACAGCATAAAGTAAGCATCCATCTTTTGCCACTAACTGTCCAATGAATGCAACTTTGGGTTTATGTGCTCCAAATGCAGATCCAAAGAATGATAATGGCCAATTCGGAAACACGAGGCTATGTTTCAATTTAATATTGTGAATTTTGCTACCGATGAGTTGACTATTACGTTTCTCAATAAGAAAATGTCTGGAATACTTGGAATAGGAAAATTAATTCCTACCAAATTTATGAGATTGATGAGAAAACTAAAAAAATGTCTCTTAGCTTAAAATAAATTATTTTAAATATCGTTCTTGTAAAGAGCAATTGATAGTAATAGCATTGATACCTGTTAGAACAATGATGATAATCGTTCAGATAACCTAACAACGAATCGCAAAAATATTTGAAACAAATTTCAAAAAAATTAATATGTAAAAATTGTAAACTGACAAAGAGATCATTCAATTAAATTTCTGGAGAATTATAATAAATGAAAAAACCGATGGTTATAAAATATTTTAAAAGGCGAGTCGTCAGCAAAAATAATTTGAAACGAATGAACTCTGTCTCTCTGTGAAACTAACTGAATAGTTTGGTTGGTTAGTTTTAAAATTTTAGTCATGCCATTTTATGCTGTTGTTGATCATTTAAGCTATTGTATTATATTATTACGTTATATGGAGCGCTAATGACGATGATGAGGATTGCATACTTGCTTATTACATACGGGCTTTTTTAGTAAATTATTAAATTACTTACCATGGTTTGGAATGTAATGCGTAGTACATTAACATTACCTCAGTCCACAATTCCACAGTTAATTCATGTCATTGTAAAAGTCAATTCAGTTTAGCTTTTCTTCACTTTACATTTAATATTTAATTTGCTTTATATAATTAGCATGAGGAGCAATTTTGCTATTTTAATGCACCTTTGCGTAATAAATAGCATCAACTTCTACAATGAATGTGCATGCTTTGGTTTCACAAACAACAGACCTTAAAAATTGCAACCATTTTCAGCCATCAAGGGAAATAACTAAAACAGTTTGAGCAAAATCGTACATGGCGCGGTGGAAACAAAATTCCAAAGTTTTGCATATTTTAAGCTGCCGACTATTATCATTTTACAACACGCTCAATGATTCTTGAGCGGTATGTATGCTAAAAAATTGCAGTAAATTTTCAATTTTAATGTTAAAAAACATGTAAAAACAAAAATTCTTAGGTGAAGAAAACAAATATTGGTTGAATTTCGGCCTGTGGAGATCCACATTTTTAAGGTTCAAAAATGTGTAGTCTGGCAGGAAGCAGACTGAGAAAGCTGATCCAATGAAAGGGGATATGCATGGTAGAAACAGTCTCAAAATTACAAGTCCAACGAGAAATAATGTAACTGAAATTGGAAAAAAGACCAAACAAGCTGAGTAAAAAAAAAGATTGAGTATTTTGGATTTTACTACTACAAAATTGTGTGTTCTGAAATGGAATTCATAAGGATAAAAAAAATGGACGAAAACGATGCAAAAAGTTGACCAAGAAATTTAAAAAGAATTTATTAAACATCGCAAGGAATTGTTGAAATGTTTTACAAGAGAGAGAATTATCGAACTTCAAATGAATTTATCAGTCTTAAATAAACTGATCTTAATTGATTTTCTATATGCAAAAATTTAAATAGGAGCATTAACAGGATACGGAATTTATTATATAAATATAACTAAAATAGCGCAAAATTGACAGACCATTTCCTATACACACTTTATTAATTCATGTAATGTAATGTACTATGAAACCAGTTTATAATAGTTGCTTAGTGTTATACTATTAGAGCATTTACATCGCAAATGTAATTGCATCAAATTGTTCCGTTTTTTCTTTCCAGTGTAAATGACTGAAAAATGGTGGATGCAACTGCAGAATTTACTGGAATACTTTGACGAAAATAATTAAAATGGAAGTATGAATTTCTAATGATTTTATAAATTCTCTTGACATTCAAAAAATATTTAATTGAAACAATAAACCGACTTATCATGAGAAAAATTTTATGTCAAATGACAATTAAAATAGACGTCACAAAACATTCAGAAAATTATCTTCCATTAGTATAATTTTCTAACATCTGAATTGACTGTAACAAAACAGATTTTGATACTCAAAAATTTGCCAATTAGGGATAAAATAATTTAATATTCATTCAGCTCTTTTGTATTTATATTACTAATTAGATTTCTACATGCTTTCACAATTTCCGCATTTTCTTGACAAATTCTTCGGTTCCAGGAAATTCAGTTGACAATTTGCAAAAATGTAATTGAGTTTTTGAATTGACCATGAGCTCAAATGCTCAAAAGAAGGAATGAATGTTTAAACCAGGAAAATTTATTTTCCTGAATTACTTTAATAATAAAAGTAACTGCCAGCTTTCCAACATTGCTTCCGTCTACCGTTCTTCTTTTAAATTTATACTTTCTTACCATTAGTTACCTATTACTCCAATTTAAATTATAGCTTTTCAAATCAAATTCTACTGTGGACTAATTAGACTAAAAACTGAGTCACTACTTTTCTATATATTATTTGGGAGCTCTCAAGAAAAGTCTTAGTATACCGATTTAGTACAGACGAAGGTACAGTAGACCAAAATGAGCCATAAAATTTACCGAGAGGGTTTATGGTCTACATTAGATCTGTGATAGGTTAGAGCATTTTCAGCAGACTGACATCATTTCCTATAAAATCCACCCAATCAATTGCTAGATCAAACTATTTAAAAAATGAGTTCCAAATCATTCATCATTTTGAACTGCGCGAGGTGTCATTTTATAGAAGAATCCTTGATACGTTAGGAATTCCCTACCTGGTCCTCTCTCTCATATCTCAAATGGCTCAACTTGTATACATAATCCAGAATACCAAAAACTAGGATGAAATTTCAAAATTGGAATTAACTCGAATAATTTCCATTGTATTTCTAATTTCCGCTTCATCTGCTTTCATAGCGACGGTATATCTCCTATCTCATCATGCTTCCATATTTCCCTTCGTGTGGAACAGTGTTGATGAAATAATTCATAAATTCCCTGTGGAAACTCAACGCCAACACGAGGAATCTCAATCAACATTAAGGATTTGTATAAGCAGTATGAAATTCATAAATTATTCGCTAATCCTAAATCCAATTCCTGGGGCTGCTTTATTGATCTATTTAGATATTGATTTAATGCAATTGTTATTAGCTGAAATGAATGCGACACTAATAGTTAGAGTTATTTTCCTCCCATTTCAAATAACCTATTGTTTGTTGGGCAGTCTAATTGTACTGGAAGCTATAGGACTAACAGTAAACTTTGGAATGCTGATTACAATGCAAGCTAATTTTATTTTTCGTATGTTAAATTCTCTAACCTATAAGAATAATCTCGTACTTGGTAATTTACAGATATATAAATACTTTTACCTATGGTTTGATTATGCCAATATGTACTCCCATTTTTATATTGTTCCTCCATGCCTTGCTTTTGGAATGGTTACTATGGTAGTTACTAATTTTGCCACTATTAGAATGTATGGACATTTGCCCAATTTTGTGTATCCCATGATGCCTGCAATATCTATTTTAGTAGTTCTTCTCCTTGGGACTTTGTTACCTGAGTCTGCTAATGTATATGAAAGTGCATCATTTTATTTACAAAACAGCAAGATACAAACAAAGAGTAAATTGGCAAAGAGGGTTCATAAATCATTGAGGAAGATTGGAATGGCTTCGGGATCTTTTGGATATTGTGGCGTCCACGCCACGGTACAAGACCTAAAGCACATAGGCTAATCTCACAATCCACTAAACTTTCCTACGCAAACTACCACCTCCACCACAACTACAACATCTCACGACCGCCAGTCACTCTCCAGCAGCCTTCCTCTCCACATCT
>JAQFZB010000689.1:0-11442 GCA_034695165.1 Desoria trispinata | reverse complement strand
AAGAGAACTCTTTAGGACATATAAAGTGGGTTTATTTGTGAGTTTGTCCCGTCGTGGACAATCATGATGTCATTTGGAAGTATTTACGAAAATCGTGGTGGCTTGGGAGACCATTTTTTAATAAAGAGAAAAGATAAAGCACAGACCCTAATTTTTGTTTTTCTTCAATTTCTTTCTGCTTCTGAATTAATCTTATTTTAATGAGAGACAGTTTTTTTTAAAAGTCTCGAACTGTTTCTCATGTTTTTGTGAGCAAATAAATTATTTTTTTCCCCAAAGAAATGTGTACAATGATATTAAAATTAAAGATAGAAGAATGGTAAAGTATATGACTTGGTTTTCTTCAGAAGCTGAATTGATGACAGGTTTTGTTGGCTCAAAGTCTTCTTGAAAATCAAACTTATGATTTTTTTTCTAATAAAAAGCAAAAGGGGATTAAACGTAGTCGGATTACTATTATTATAAAAGGGTAACCTTCAATTTCATCCGAGCATCGAGCATGTCTTTTCATCTATTTGACAACAACATTTCTTAGGAATTATTATGAAATTCTATTTTCCTATTAAATTAGCAGTATTTTGACTTGCAGTCGCAGAAGCCAAAATAAATGTTATATTATATGAGAAGAGACACTTATCATTATTATTATTATTGGCTTGGAACACATACACAACTACAAGTAGTTGACATTTTTATCAATTTGCTATATTTGCTTCCTTTTCTTATTATTTCGTAATTTTAATCAATTTCCTCAAGGACTCATACTACGAAAATTGCTTAATAAAAAAGAAAAACAGTAGCAATTTTCAAACCTATAATAGAAATTTAGAATCTCATAGATATAATGCCCCATTCACATAAGAATAAATTTAAAATTCAAATGCACCCCATTAAAAGTGAAAGACTTTCTTCTGCAGAGGAGAAAAGGAGTTTAATTGCTAAACTTTAATAATAATATGAATGATAAAACTATTCTCGTCTTTCCCGTAATAAAGTGTGACATTGTTAATGAGTACTACTACTACTATTATTGTAGTGAATTATTTATACGCTTCACGTACTTCTAGATAATAATAATTAACGTGTACATTTCTATAAATGGAGTTTGTAATTTTCTATTTTCTCTGTGATTCATTAGGTAGAAAGAAGACAGTGGAATATTCATCTATTCTATAATAATAAGTTACCTGATAAATACATGAGATGTGCTAAAAGTAATTGATCTGTTGTACCTGACAATTACAGAAACGAACGGAAAGTATTTTAAATTATTAATAACTAATACCACTAAAAATCTTTAATCGGGGAGAATTTTAAAAGCTTTTGTAATCTCGAAATAAGCTTCTCTGTGTATAGTAAAATAGTAAATTATGGATTATTATATAACAGCAGGTTATCCTCAAACACTTTTATTACATCAAATAATGCACGAATGTATGTTATGTACATTTCTGAAATTGAATTATAATATTTTTATTGAACTACAACACCCCCACAACTATAATAATATAATATATATTTAATTAAAGGATTAATGAAATTATGAGAAAATATAGTATTTATAATTATTGTATATAATGACTTCTTCGATATTAAAGTAAACAGAAAAAAAGCTCTATGGAACTGTATGGATAGGCCATGCATAAGCTGAGCCCCTTATGCATGTCCTCATCCTTATCCAGAATAGTTATTGGACTTTTAAAATTACTCGACGTAATGTAGTATAATAATATAGTTCATGTAGAATACAGTATATATGATCATCAAAAATATAAAATGTGCAGGAAATACACTATTTATGAAAAATAAACTTGAAATTTAAATAAATAAGACACTTTTTCTACTTTATACAATTTTTGCCGATTACATGTAAAAGGGACCTGCGACACATGCATGCATATCATAAGGGCTATTATCTATCTACACATTACAGTATGTCAGTATACAGTTGTAGAGTAACCACGGTGACCTCTGCTCTGGGAACACTTGGGCTCTTTATCTGGATAATGGATTGATCGGTAAACCAAAATATCTACCAAACATCTTTATTACAAGAAACAAGGAGAAAATTCAAGTGCAACTTATAGATTAAATACGTCTGTGTTCTTAATACTACGAGGTCAATCGACATCCGCACGTGGACGCCAAAACTGTCAGAGTCATCAAAGTAGTGTCAGCTTCCCTAGGGATCATTGAAAAGGTGAGGGTCGAGGGTCTCTTCTTTAAATTCAACATAATACTCTTGTAAGATTAGGAAGGCTTATCTAAAAATATAAATATTTCTATAGATGTCAATGCCATCGGAATCCCAGCGCTGTCAAAGGGATGAATATAATGCGCCTAATTGTGGAGGTAAAAGGCATCAATACAATATGTGTCCACACATCATGTTAAATTCATACAAATTATTATTATTTCAGGTCCTATTGGAAGTCCTTGCTGTCCCGTACCCCAACAATTCCGTGATTATTCCAACCCTTGTTGTGACAATTGTCCCAAGGATGATGAGCCTCCGGTAATCTGTGGTCTCCCACAACCTGGGCCCCCTTATGTATACAATGATGTGGATTGCACCCTTGATTGTTCCAATGTGGACACTTCAGAACTCGATTACATTAAACCTAATGTTGCAAAATATGGCATGTTACGACATTCCATGGATGAAATGAGATGTCTCACTCTAGCAAAGGAGAATGCTGCTTCTGATATTTTCTCACAAGCTGAATGGTTAGTCGGAATTTTATTTTTAGCATGTCTATCAATATCAATATATTATATATTATTACTTATTGCATCACCAATCCCTGTCGTATCATGTCAGAGTCAATGTTTGTTTATCTCTGGCTTCAAAGTTCTTTCTTTCTCTTATTTCGCAAAGAAACAGACAAGCGTTGGGTAGTTGGTATCTCGTCTTGATGATTAGGATAATTGTAAAAAAGTAAAGAGATAATATTTTCTTATTTTTCTTCCTAAAGACAAAAGATGTCGAATCAGCGGAATGGAAGGTGTCACGTAGTGTCAGTATCATAATAATAACCAGTCCAATAACTGTGTTTCCTTTTCTTTTAGTTTTTGTGTAGAAATGGTAATGATAGAAATGTGTTGTTGTTGTCGACTTCTTTTGAGTATTGTTTTCCAGCATCATGTATCAGTCTTATCATTTTATAATCACGTGCCATTATAATCTTTTGTGTAAGGATTCTTTTCTGGTGGTGCTTTGTCTGATAGCTGAATGAATGAACTAAAGTCTTTGGTAATATTTAGAGATCAAAGATCAAACGTCAAATTCAATTCAATCGCACTCAGTATCATTCACAGTCATTAGATCCATTTGTGCAAATAGAGACAGAGAAATTGAAACATATAGTACTAAGAATTGGGAATGATAAATCAAAGAA
The DNA here is from genome assembly GCA_034695165.1 of Desoria trispinata. Taxonomy (NCBI): domain Eukaryota; kingdom Metazoa; phylum Arthropoda; class Collembola; order Entomobryomorpha; family Isotomidae; genus Desoria; species Desoria trispinata. The sequence continues at coordinate 8,044 of JAQFZB010000689.1, read as the reverse complement.
AATAGGATTTAAAATTAAAACCCCATCCATGTACTTTGAGCACTATATTTCTGTCAATTGATTGGAGTCTAAAAGAAATGATAAATATTTCTCCCATGTATTAGTTTTTAATAAACCTTGGCCCTTATATGTTAATACGCTTGCTTGTGCTAAATAAAACTGAAATTCAATATGTACTTTAGTTTAGGCCTTCAAAGGAGCAAAGTGCTGCTATTGATATTGATATTGAGGATGTTCCCGTTGCTTCTTCGTCTAGTCAAATATCAGATTTAAGCTTTTACGTATTTTATTTTACCACTAAATCTACTGATACGAACGAATATTGGTCTGGGTTCTGTGTTTCGGTTGAATTCTGCTCATCTAAATATGTTCACCTTGACATGACCTGACTTGCGTTGTGTGATATGGATATTGATACAATTTTATTAAATTAGAGGAGTAAGTTGCAGAATAAAGATGAACATACAATTCATAGTATAATAGAAGAACGTGACTGTTCTTTTACTTTCCATTCCAAGTATCCATTCCATTCCAGTCGATTTTTTCTCTAGAGGAAATCTTTTATCTCCTTCCTGTTCAGGTTTTTGTGATATTCTTCTCTTGGAAGAACAAGAGAAAAGAGAGAAAATAAATTGTCTTTTTTAAACAATTCAATTGAATTCAAACAAACACTTTTTGTGGATTCTTCGGAGAATAAATTAAATTGTCATTGATGGAAGTGATACAAAGAATATTTGATTATACTCCCGTATCGCATATTTATATGTATATGCTTTCATGTAGGGAAGTCAAACAATTACGTATTCCCGGTAGGCGCGGTCAAGGTAAGGTCACAAGGTCAGACACTCAGGAATATTCCAATGAATCTATATGCTATCTCTGACTAGACTATAATAGATATAGCCACTAATTCACCACGCGTGTCTCTTGGTTTGTTCTTTCGCCCACGCCCTCATCATCATCACCCAGGGCACTCGGGTTGGACAAATATTTCGTAGAATTCTTCCTTCCATAGATAAAACATAAATTGAACAAAGTATTTGAAAGTGGTCCTGTTCTTTTATGATGTCCTAGCCCGATGAGGTAAGGAAGTGTAGCCCTGATGTAGATTTACATTTCGTTGGATTGAATTGAAATGAGGAAATTGGAATTCTTGAAGAAAGTTTTCCCTTTGAAAGTGATAAGATCATGAAATCATAGTAGTAATACTCTCAGCATAAACATTCTGGAAATGAACCGTGGAGGTGGTAGTAAAAATATTTTTTTGATTTCCGGATGCAAAGATTCCAGTGATTTCACCTCTCTACATTTTTACTTTGCCTTAATTTGGTTTGGATTACATATTTCCTAATCCTCCCCACTTATTGAGTAATCTCCTTTGACGCAAGAACTTGAATTAATTCTATATAAGGAAGTTCATTCAGAGTAGACAGTATATAGTAGAGCCGAACCCTGGTATAATTAAAAGTCATAGAAGAAGCTAGGCTGAATGATGAATGTCTTTGAGTTGGAAGTTAATAGATTAGTACTTTTTTCTGTGTATTGTACCTTGAACTTCATATAAATTCAATTAATTCTTCTTCTTGTCTTCCTTGGGTTGTGCAACTTTGGAGGAAAGTTTATGAAAATTAAGATAAACTACCCGAAAAACAATCTTAATTATTTACCTATTAACTTTTGCAATTAATCTCCATTCTCACATTCTTTACCAATTCCAATCATGTTTTTATCAAAATTTATTTCACACTCTCTAAATCTCAACTTTTACATTTTTTCTTTTTTTCTCAAGTGAAATTTCAACTTTTGACCGTTTTCCCCATGATATCATAAATACGTATTACGTATTGCCTTCCTACTTCTTGACTATAGACCCAAGTATTATAGATAGAGTTGAATGTTATTTTCATTTTTATACTGTAAACTTTGTTTTATGTAAAAGAATCATAGTCCCTGCTTTCTCTTTCTGTAAAGTCCATATCTTATGTATTTTGATTTTCTTCCTTCCTAGGGGGAAGTGGTATAAAATAAAGGGTAAGAATGACCAGATGTGAAGTTTTGGTCGTTGATGTTGATGGTTATTGGGCGGAGGTGTTATGTTGTTGGTTGGGTGCTAAGCACTTTTGATTGTTTTCTGTTCTAACACTGTGCTCTGTTGTACTGACTCTGTATTTATCCTCTATCGATTGTCATGTCGTAAAAGTAAAGTGTCAAAACAACTATTGTAAAAAGAAGAAGCAAATTCTACTGAATTGCTGCATAAATGTCACTTTGCAGTTTGCTCTTTCTTTCTTGTAGGGAATAATATGAGATGGGATGGATACATCCACAATATTATATAAATAATAATATATTCTCTTTTGTATATATAGCATATAAGTACTTTTGCTTTCTCTCTTGTCAATGGGGGTTCTTCCGCTATATAATACCACCAACAGACAATCACGGCATTCACTCAATATTCCATAATGCTTTTTTATCTAATATCCTCTGCAAAACCGTAAAATCATTTTCATGTAATACTACCAACTACTATAGTACTATATACTACAAGAATGAATATTATAAAGGGTGGTCACTTCTGCAAATGTATTGTATAGCACATTGAAGGGAATTGCAAATTTCATGATAAGCTAGTCTGTGAAAATGGCATTTTTGTGAGCCTAGTATTTCTTAATGATTCCATAAAATCATAAAAATAAAAGTAAACATTTTCTATGTTTAAATCATCTTTTTTGGGTACAAAATTGCTTTTCTGATTTTTTCACAACAGCAAACAAATATCTATACTTTGAATACAGATAGTATAGTATCAAATTTCAAAAGACATGCTCCTTTTCTTACTCTAATGAATCTAGATTGATTTTAGACAATAATAATTATTATATATATTCAAAGACAGATTACAGATGTCAAATCTATATTCTACAATATTTTATGATAGATTGAAAATGTTCTTTTTTAATATTTAACATGTGGAACTTATTCAAGACAAATCCTGTCTGCTTGCAAGTCCGTCTTATGTCTTCAGTAGTATGACTTATACAATATATCATAATTTTACATTATGTTGTTGTATTCTATGACCTTGTGCCTTCCTCTGTTTCCTCTTTGATGCACACCAGTCTTTGTGCAAGTGAAAGTTAACATAAATAAAGTATTGCTGTACGTTTTTTGTATATATAGACAGAAAGATATTTGTACTTTTGCTTCAGCAGTCCATTGCCATCATTTTTTAAATATTTAAAGGGAAAGCACTGTATTATTAATAATAACGTGCTACACCCAGATATTAAATAATTGCTTTCTCCATCGGGATACACCGATTCCCTGTATTGTTCAATATTGGAGGTTGGATGGTGATGATGGTGATAGTTTTATGGCAACCATTTTATTCATGGTCTCTTATTCATGATCTCATATATCAGTCAGTGTCAGTCACATCAGAGGTCACAGGGATTTCATTTCATCCATAAAAGAGAACGTATAATACCAACGGAAGGAAATGGTAGACCACATATATAGCCACACAATACTAAACTGGCCTTTCAATTTAAACAATTATTATTATCTTCATCAATCATCATAGCATCAATTAGTTTGTTATAATTCAATTATATCATACAAAGCCTTTTTGTTTGTAAATTAAAATTATAACCTTCTCAAATTAAAAAAAAAGTTTGCTTACTCGTTGACATTTATTATTCAATTTTGCTTTAATGCAACTTTAGTGTTCTTTGACAGATTTATCAAAGTTAATTTATATAACATGTTATGATTATAATTTCCAAGTGATCTCTTTCCTTTGTAAATAACAGTAGTACTTTATTATATGACCTTTCATAATATCAAAGTGTTCTTTCTGTTATAAAAGTGTTTGATAACAACTGTACACGAGTGTTTAAATTAGAGGAATGTTTTTAATATTATTTTACTACTGAATGTTACACCAGGATCTTCAAAGGATAATTTTACCCACACAATAAACATGCATCTTTATGTACTTTACTATTATTGGCATACAAACTTCCTGTTTCTTCTTTTCTGAAAGAAATCTTTAACATGACAATGGTACGATCTTTGGTTTGTGCTATGGTTTGGTGGTTGTGAATTGATTTCTATAGACTAGACGCTAAGACCTTGATGACTTTCTCCGATTCATTAGTTAGACAAGGCAAGGACTAATTTTGTCTTTCGTGGTTATTGGTTATGCAGATCTGAGAATGTTAATAATTTGCATTGTCTCAATCGAAATCAAAGGATGAAAGTTTGTTTTGTAGAAATGAAAGTGAAACGTAACAGATGCCATTCCTCATTTGGTATAGGATCACGTTCAGCTTGTGAAAGTAAATGCACGATTGGCTTCATGGCATATTGCTTTCCTTTTACCTCATGTACATCTATAGGAATGGTGTATATATAACGAAATTTGCATAACACGACATACATGGAATTCGGTTATGTAATAACTGAATAGTATTATGTTCATGCTTTTCTACTTCCAACTAAATTAAACTAAGCAAACAAATTGTCTGTTGTAAATTTTAAGCAAGGAAATATTTTGAATCCCAGCAACTTTGTATAATACTTTACTTAGGTATATTATACGCTCTATTGAGAAATGAGAAGGAACAGATTCTACGGGACACTAAACAGAGAATAAATGAGACCACAAATGATGATTCATACAGGGTGGATTTTATTCTCTCACAGAGCACCCAGCATTATAATAATTATGGTCCAGTGACCCTCGTCGTCATTTTATTTTATAAAAGGCAAAGAGAGGAAGCACAAGGAGGATGGAAACGCATAACTTTATTATTAACATAAATTATCAGCTCTGTAAACTTTCTGCTTTTAAAGTTTCACTTTCCATTCAGAGTAAAAGGTCATGCATAACTATTGCTGGGGTGATGTCTCCTTCTTATTAAATTTGTTTCCAACCAGCAACACTATCTGAAATTGAATACAGGGTGGAGTCCAACTCCAACTCGGCTACCTGTAGATGGAATCATATCTTGATATCTTCTTGTAGATCAGTTTGAGACTCAAGATAAAATAAAGTGGTTTGGTTTTTCTGGCTTTGGGTTGTTATGATTTCTTTATCTGTCTGTATTTTGATTCCTTTTCCTTTTGAATCTGTGAATGTGGAAGTAGGAATAACATTTACATCTGGGCAGATGCACGGTCAGGAATTATGAATAGAGTTTCTCATTCTCATGGAGGAAAATGTAAAAATGTGAAAAATGAATTAAGCCAAAAGCTCTCTGCTATCCCTACATATACCGTACAGAGTGCATACGCCTAGGTATAAAATAAAGTAGTTCTTATGCAAAGGAGGAGATTCTTCTGGTAGTGTAATAAAATTCATTTTCCATTTCACAATCCGGGTGTCCCCTGATTGTATGTACATTATTCCCTGGGTTCTTGGGTCTATTGTAATATCATATGGAGCACCCTGTAGAGTTTTTAAGAAAGGAAAGATTTGTACTTGTACATAGAAAGTAGACCTTGAATTCCAAGAAGTATTGCTGGTGGTGATGATGGGGGTTGTGTTAGTTTGGTTCACGGGAGTGGAAGCAGTGTAAAGCATTCCACATGTAATTTATGACCATCTTCTGACACTTGACTACGATTTAATACCACTCAAATACAATTCCAGCATCAGAGGAGTATTACAAGAACCACAGTCAGTAAGTAGTGATTCTCTTTCCTGGAAGTGATGCTTTCTCCAGTTTCATGCACAGGTTCACTGCCAGTATATTGGTCAGAGGAATTATCCATTTTTATCATTTTTACCACCAAAGTAAAAGCAAAGCAACGCCCAGCAGCCCACTATACTACACTACTATCAGAATTTTTATTGTAAACGGAAGTTGGCATTTAACATGAATCTCTTTTGCCCCTGAAGTTGAAGTTGTTGAAATCTACCAATATATTATAGAACATAAGAATAGTAATAATAATAATATTCTGAGAAAACATTAACCTTATCCCATTCAAGGATTCAAGGAACTAAATCAAAGCACATGAAACCAAAGTAAAGGCACTTGAATCCCAAGGTGTAATTATTGTAAACAAGAGTTCAGTTCAGTTATCTTTTATTCCAGTTATCATTTGACCTTTATCAAGTAGATTTTCTCTTTATGAGTTTCAGCACTTCATCATCAAATACGATTGTATCATGTACTTATTGTTAGTATCTGACATGATATTTAGGTATATTCATCAAGGAAGTAGCCTTGTGCCAATTCCTTGTCATGTCACCACCATCGCCATGTCCAACTACCAACATGGAGAAAGTTCAAAGTACAAATCCAACTATTACTTCCGGTCTGGGTTCTTTATTCCCACCCTAACAACCCCAACCGTCATGCTTCATGCTTTGACACGTTATAATATGAGATGCTCTCACCTTTTCTTGCGATTATAAAACTAATGGGTATAGATTGCTGACTAAAATTAGAATTGTGTCTTATTTGTCTCCAGGATGTTTCATGTAGGTAGATATGTGGGTGGAAGTTTGTTGAACTGTGTTGGTGAATTACTCTATAACTATACTATAAATAAATAATAATTATAAATGTGAATATGCCCTTTTATGTTCCAGCACCCGCTACGAAGGGAGTCGAGTGAGTAAAATGGTCCATGAGAAGACCTTGGCTCTCCAGGGAATATCAACGGAAAGGCTGAAACGTCGTGGAAAAGACATTTTCTACTGGATGAAGGAACTTGAACGAGTAATCATTGTAAGTCCAGTCTTGAATTTTATTTCTTGGAAAAATGTATTAGTTTACTAATAGTCAAGTTAATCATAATTTCCAATGTTCACATAATGAAGCATAATAACATATATAGTATAGGTTAGTGGTAGTTAAATTCGGGATGGAATGGAAATGGCAGAGAAGTGCTTTTTTATTAGAATTTATGACCAACAGAACAGGGTCGTTATAGCCAATAGGCATAGTTTTTAAAAGTTTATAAATGCTTTGGTGCACTCATGTCATAATGATGGGGAATTATTTGCCCCCACAGCCAATTCCCCCTATTTTGAAGTAACATTTTGAATTCTCCCTTTCAAAAACCGGAAACATAATCATAAAATCAAAAATCCCTTCTCCCTTGTTAACTCTTTTTCTAGTGGAGAAATTTTCCGAAATTATATTTCACAAACTTTTATTTCCGAGAGAGAACTATTTCATCTTGTTTGGCGTTTATTATTACTCTCTGGGGAACCCGTGCAGAGTTTATATTTATATTTATTATATTTACTGTTTAGTATAGTATACTATGACTATATACTATATACTGTATATGGGATAAAATAACAAGGAGGAGAAATTCAACACTTTCAATTTCAACTGAGAAATGCTTTAGTTTGAACTGTATCTATACAGGGTGGAACATAAACTTTCGATGAATCAAACTTTATTTCTCCTTGAAAGTGCATTTCTCGTATTATAATTCGATATTGTAGTTTTATAATGTATGCAAATGTATTGAAATTGAATGCAGTTAAAAAATTGAATTTAAAAGTAATAGTAAAAAGTTTATCGTGTCATGGTCGGTGGTGTACGTGGATGTCGTGGTGGGTCTGGTGATTCCCAATTTCATTACATTTCTCCATGATTCGTCTTGTCGATGGGAATAAAGTTTATTTGCTTTTGCTTCTGTGTTTCCAGTATTACACTGCAATTTTAAATTCAATTACTTCTGTTCTCGTCGTGGTGGCCGTCGCTCGCGACAACTTCAACAGAGATGACAAATATTTATGCCATACCACCATCAACTACCACTATATACTTCCATAACTGAACTGAACCAGAAAATACGACCATAGGCTCCATTCCATCAACGCAGACCTTTATAAAGCCTCTAAACTTTAAGGAACTTAAGACTTCCTGTTTCTCAGCTCAGTATTTTCATCTGGAATTTGGAACATTTTAGTTTTACTAAAATATTACTTTCTCCACAGTCCAGAAACGGTTGTCCAGAGCCCTGGGGGATTTATTATGTACACAATGTAATAGTTTCTTAATCTATTCAA
>JAQFZB010000688.1:0-11458 GCA_034695165.1 Desoria trispinata | reverse complement strand
AGTATATTATTAAAAAAAGTTTAAAACAAAAGATGTAACATGAGGTGAGGCAATGCTGACTATTTATGAATTTTATATATTTACTCAAAGTTTAGCAGAAAAGCAACAAACTGGAGAAAGGTGTCAAAGCTTTGTTAGGCTAAGACTAAGTTAGGTTAGGCTAATAAATCATGATAATTCTGGGCATCAGCTTATAGCTGTAGACAGAGAGGACTTTCTGACACAACTAATCGACATGTACTTGTAAACGAACGGAGCTTCATATATACACAATAAACCATAAGTTGTTTTAATAGTGAACCAGGTTATTACATATCGTTAAACAGATTAACTTAGAGTTTCACAGTTTAGATTTAGTCTTTTGTAAAACTTTCGTAAAACTGAGATCCCATTTTAACATAAATGGTTCTGCTCGACTACTACTGAAAGTTTTAACAAGGAGTTTATGCATAATTATCAATAATACTCCATGATTAATAATTTTATGATTAGATTACGATATATATTTATATCACATAATTCTATAATAATTGTAATCCGGGAAATTTAATTAAATATAATTGACGCAAATAACAATTGGATGGTCTTCGGAATGAGTCTTGCAAAACAAGGATCTTAAAAATGATCTGCTTAAGACCATATCTTCGGGATGGACTCTTTCCGTCTATGAAGGTTGTAACGTACAATACAACTTTAGAGCGTAAGGAAGATGATGCGAATAGTGTTTCGACAACATACAAAACTGTCAATTTCTCATTAGGTATGCATAATTTACGTAAATTATCTATATTGAGCTTAACTTTTGTTCTATACAATACTTATGTAGAACTTACTTTTAGGATTTAAGGTGATTTTTAATAACCGTTTGGAGATCAATTTATCTCCCTAAATCAAAAGTCATCGTCTATCTTGTATACTTATTCCAGCTTGATAAATGATTTGCTGGTCGGTTGTGTCAAATTTTGGACTTGAAAAATTATAAATGAGGTACATCTGACCGAAAAAATTTTAAAAATCACTAATAGTGTATTATAAGCTTTAGAATTCTAATTTGTTTACAAATCTAATTTGTTTGCAAAACTAATTATTGCATACGCACTGTTACAAACTTACAAATAAAATTGGACCCGAAAACCCGGAACTGCTTAGGTAAGGCTTGGTGCGAATAAAACTATTAAATTAGCCAGCCATCCCCGCTCCCTTAACGCCTCACCGCTCCTTCCAATACATTTTGCCTTAATCTTTTACTATATTATTCAAACTGCATGCAATGAGCTAAATGAAAATTTTAGCGTACACTTCGATGCAGCCATTCAATATATTTATATGTATCTCCTTGGTCACAGTACTGTTAATATTATGACAAAGTGTTGTGACAAAGCTTTGTTTGTTAGGATTATAAACAAAATATACAACTGGGAGAAATAAATTGGTCAACAAAAAGAATTAAATAAATTTGAAAAGGGATTGCGAAAGGCAAGTAATTCCCATATTTGACGAATTTCTAGAAGCGGAACATATTTCTTGGAATATATAATGTACTCTAAAAAGATGTACAAGGTGCTAAGATATCAAAAATGAGTGAATCTCACATTACCCCATTTACTGTAAAAAAATATTCACCTAATTACCTTGGCACTTCTTATTACGAATGGAGAAAACTGAATTTGAAAATGTGCATCCGTTCGGGAGTTATCGTGCAGAAAGACGGACAAGTAAAGTAATGTTCTAATACTTAATAACCAAAGAATGTACTGGAAAATTTCGTCATCTTTCAGAATGTTTGAAGAGCAATACGATTCGTTTAAATGTTATGGGATATCATGGTACATCTTATTGCACTTCAATTATTTTTTGATGGCGAGGCAACCACAAGCACAAAAGAACTCCGGCAAATGAATACATTTACAAAAAACCAAAAAGTTAACGGGTATTTTTTGGATTTAAAAGCCAATTTTCCATTTTGTAGAAATACGCAAATATTTATAGTTGCCCCTGAGCAACGATAAGTATTTGCGTAACTTTTTCATAATTTTTATATTGAATTCAAAATTTTCACAAATCGTTGCTTTGCAGATTCTTAGCAAATTAAAATTTAAGAAATCGTATTTATTGAATTCAAAACTATTTTGCTTAGCAGAGTTTTATTGCTTAGCAATTGCCTAAATGTATATTGAATTCCGCCCAATGTAATTAGCATAAATTTACAATTTAAGACAGAAAGTCAATAAATTGGACACTGAATGTTCTCAGCTTAAGAAAGCTTTAACCCCATCTGAAGCTTATTTGGAATTGAAAGTGGAGGTGAAATATACATGATAATCATATTACCCAGTTGAGAATCCTTGACGATTAATAATTTTAGTAAAAATAGAACGAACGGTTGAGGAGAATGAAACGCTTAGAGACGAGAATGCAGTGTTGGAATTTAGATTTGAATTTGTTTGTAAAAAATTCAATGGTGAAAAATTTGCACGGAAATATTTTGTTTTGAGAGCTAAGAGGGACTACTCTAAGTTGAAACTAAAGGGAGCACCGAGCTAGGGAGAAAAATTATCAATTGAAACTAGTAACTAAAGCCATTTCTAGTGAGCCCACTTTAGATAATCAGTAAGAAAATGCAAAGCCATATCCCGAGCCAATCCTTTACCCATCTCTCCCGAGATTGGAAATCATATACCAATCAATGACATTCAACCGATCAATTAATTTGGACCCAACAAAATGTGCTTCTGGAAAGAATGTGTGCAAAGTAACAAATGGAGCTAAGTTCAAGATCATGGATAGGAAACAGAAGAGTATGCCGACCCTAAAAGTTCGAAACATGTTCAGTTTGTCCCGTTTTCCATGCATAATTCACTTTTCCATACTTATTTGGGTTTAAATAGTTTATTAACCACTTGAGGACGGACTACACACATATGTGTAGTCCTTGGCTTTTCTTTGAGGACGAACTACACAAATGTGTGTATATCTTTGGCGACCGTTGAGGACGAACTACACATATTTGCGTACATTCTGGATGTCGTTAAGGACGACATACACAAATTTGTGTGGTTGCCGCATTTCGTTACGGACGGACTACACATATATGTGTGCACCGCGGAAACAATTGATATATTCCGTAGAGGATGAACTACACAAATGTGTGTAATGGCATTTTACCAATGCAATAGCCAAAAATTATTACTGAACTTATCTCTAAATTTCAAAAAAAATGTTTAAAAAAATTCAGGCTAGTAGTTTTGTTGGTCTAACTTTGGAAAAAAAACTATTCAGTAACAACCAGAGTTTCATAGAATTTTTAATTCCTTCCCAAAGGAAAGCCAATGTAAAGTATCTTAGTTACTTTCAGGTAAAAATCGAAAAGTTAAGTTAGTGAATGCACGGAAATATTTTGTGGGGGCCAGCGCCCAAGAGTGGTTAAAAATGTCGTTCATGGTTCAATGCCCTTACGTGCTTTGTTTAGACACAAACTTTCATATTTGGGTTAATATTGCAGATCTAACTGTCGATTGTATGGAAAAAAGATACTGGAATAATTGCATGTAATGATAATCTCATTATTAGCATTGTATCGCATTGGAATCAGAATTGCTTAATATCAAAAGATTGTAAATCATGCTCTGTAATATAGTATTCAAGTTAATTGTTGTAGTTTTATCAAATGAACCAAATGAAATTGTGGCTCACAAACTGAATTAACTCTCCCTTTGACATCCATATTCCATGGAAATATGACAAAATGCTTTTATGTGGTATTTACGGACCGATAAGGGCCAGGACACATTATTAGCATTGGATCACAACTGAACTTTGTTGTAAAATCACGATACATTTAACACATGCAAAGCTCAATATGAAATCAATATCACCGTACAACATAATAACGACAATGATAGTAGCGCTTATAAAAATTTGCCAAAACATTTTTAAGGGCGCTGGATTGCTGATTGAATTAAGTTAAAATTAATAAGTTGAATTAACTACTCAGGCACAATTGATATATGCTATTTTTATTTCCAAAGTTTTGAACTGACAATTTCACGATCCAATATAATGAAGAAGGGATAAAATAAGTAACCTGAAAAAAATCCGCTTGCCAAGAGATTCAATATGATTATACTTAATTCTCAATAAGGTTTATTTATCAGAGATGTAACATGTTGATTCTTGTAACATTCTTGGATCTTTGATTCAGTGGGTGGTATTTAGAATGCTTAATTTTCACTAAAGTAGCACTTATCGAATCTATGAGGAAAACTAATTAAACGAATAATCTGACTAAAAAACCAATTGACCTTGAAAAAAATTGGTTATTCATGAAAATGAATCATCTGTAATCCTAAGAACCAGTATAGATCCCTATGGATGTTTCAGCGACAGTTTGTTGTGAACATAATATTATTCTTGATTTTTATTATTTTTCACCATTCATCAACATCATCCTTTTGAATTAAAAATTAGTGACCAAACAGTAAAAAGAGTTTTTGGTTTTTAATATTTGGATTTTCAATATTACGCTTGTGTAAACATTTTATTTTGCATGGTAAATATATTTGCAAAATTTCATGTAATTGGGACAACGCCTTTTTGAATTATTGTGTCGTCAGACGGCGACGAAGGCCAGTTACATAAACCCTGGTCAATTTTACTCATTTTATCTTCAGTTTGTTTTGACACCTCATGACGAGACGAGAGGTTGAAGGATTTTTTCTAAATTGGCTTAATTTACTAGTTTAAAGGTTTTAGCGATAAAGTAATTGTGTGATAAACATGCCTACAAATGTTTATCGAAATCGGATGATAAATGGGGTAGTATTTTTTTTGAATTATCTCAAAACTGGAAAATTGTTGGAAGTGGAAAAGAATTTAATTGAAACCCAATTTTTTCTAGCTAATATTACTTGCTGCACTTCCGATAGTGCTTGTGGGGCTCGGTGGATGCCTTCTGAACCTAGCTTTTTTTCATTTGACTGGGAAGTTTTACACGATGGTCATTTGGCATAACTCTTCAACGTTTATAATATGACAAAAATTAGCACACCATATCGATTTCTTTCTTTGATACACTAAATTTATGAACATTGAAACACCAATAAACTATATACGGGAAACGGGCGCAGGATAAGGCTGGACGCTATAAGGCCGGACACAATAAGGCGGCCATAATAAGGTTAGGACATAATAAGGCTAGGATATAATAAGGCTAGGGTATAATAAGTACTATACTAAGTACTATAAGTAAGTACAAATACTGTTTGTGAATAAAAATTATTACATCCTATGGGAATGTCTTGGTGTCTGTCCGTCCGTCCGTCCGAGATTTAGACGCCATTCACATCTAAAACTAATTACATAGGTAATTAGGTGGATATTTCTGGTAACGAAAAATGGGGCAATGTGAGATTCTCTCATTTTTTACATCTTGCCACCTAGTACACCTATTTTATTGTACATTATGTGTGCCAATACTTTGGGATATCAATTTAAATGGTTTATTGACATTACTTGTGTTAGAAAAAATTCTTTGTAATTCTGAACTTGGTTAGTCACTTGGAATAAAGATTTAAATAAAAAAATACACAGGAAAATGGTAATTGTACTGTGTCCAGTATGTTTACTGTTTATGCCACCTTAAAAGTGCAAAAATGCCCGGGAACGTCCACTAATAATTAACATTGTTCCCAACTGTGAAAAGCAAAAATTTTGAACTATGGCTGGAGTATCCTTCTCCACAAAATTATTACCAAATCTGATCTTCAGAGGACGACATGCTTTGAAACATTTTCGAATGTAAGGAGTAGCCTTCTTCGCACACTTGTATTTACCACCTACGCATCTTACCAAAAAATCCATTGATTTTATGTTTACAAGTGCGGCAAATGAATATAGAATTGTGTTCATAATAAACGCATTCACTGATGTAACAGCAAATACCAACATGCCATCCAAATTTACATTCCCATGAAATTTGATTAAGGAAAATGTTCCCAACATCTGAAAAACGGGAACGGAGAAAGTAAAAATTGGAAGAATCCTCTGTCGTGCACAATCATTGAAACACCTCTCTAGAATTTTTATCATATTATAAAGTTTGTGTGCTTTTAAAAAAGATTTTCCAGTTTTTGCTTCGACGGCGGACATTCTGAGAATGAGAAATATTAAAATAAAATACATCTAGACTCATTGTAGATCATCCGAAGTACTTACAATTGCAAAACTGACGCATACTTTAGTATACGAATGGTTCCAATTGCTGCAACAGTCATAACGTAAAAGCTTGTACTCCAGAATATATCAATCAAGATGAAAATTTCCAGAATATGTATGATAATCCCGAAACATAGACGGTGCAGTTCATTTCTTCCATTACAAAAGTCCATTGTGGATGTCATATCAATGGTGATTCGCAAAGTTTCATTGTAAATTGAATTCCTGATCCAAGAGTAAGCAATGCAACAGAAATTGGGAATCCGATTTTCAAAAAACGAGCGATGATATTGTCCACTGGTGTTACACGGTATTGTTTACCTGTTTATTCAATTAATTTCAGCTTAATTCGTGATTTTCCTTATAATAATAATAATACTTTTCGAAAGTTCGGCATCAATGTCTTTGATGAACTGATACAATTTTGGAATTGCTTGATAATCGCTAAAATCCATTCTCATTATTGAACCACCAATGTATGCAATTACAATAAAAACGGCAAGGCATTTAGTTAGTAGGTGATAATTATTTCTTTGAAGCATTTTTATTGTTTGGAAAAACACAAATATGCTGTATGCCATAAACAGCAATAACCGTGCTCTGAGAAAATAAATTTTCTTTTTTGAACTTAATCCTACTAGACAGTGTTTGGAAACATTCCAAGTGTATGGGATACTATGGAAAATGTATTCGCAGACGTTTGCATGAAATTCAACGACTTTTAGAAAATCCTCGGATGCCATTCTGTCAGCAGGTTTGGTCTTAATGTTCTTGGGGAATTCTCACAAATTCAATTATTGTACTGTTTACTATAATGTACATCTTTAATGAAAGTTTAATTATGATTTACTTGGTTTCATATTATAATCCTAAATAAATAATGTATTATTGAAAAGATAAACACGGAGGCAATTGAAACATCCTTTTAGTAAAATAATAGTTGACGACACAGAAAATACTTATAGATTTATTGATTATTTTTCGTCTTAACCTTCTTGGAGGCTATTTGATAGAATTTTGTACACATAATATTTAAAATTTAAAACCATTTCTTTAGCAAAATAATAAACAGTAGAAATCCGAATTCAGGTAGTAAAGTAGGGGTAAAAGAATATTTGCAATGTCTCAATGATATTTTACTATTATTTTCTGTTTACGTTTAATACAAAATGTGCAAAAAACAAGATATGCATGACATTCATTAAATGTATTCATTTTAATTGTTATCGTTATGTTAACACCTTTAAATGCAAAATTTAGCACTCGAGAAAATCAATCTAAACTTCTTTTCATAAATCTCAACATTTTCCGAGCCATCCGTAATATTTCATTCTCATGAAAACCCTTGTAACTTCTAAACTTGCATACTTTCAAATTTATTGATCGGATAAAAGTTAAATTTCTATCAAACCAGCAGCCACGAATTTGTTCAGACAGGTTCTCCATTACCTGAATATATTATTCAATAACTTTTTTGTTCATTTTAATTTGCAACAAAATAAGAATTTTACTTTTTCTTTGGTCGGGTTACATACATTTTGCAATGTGGATTTTTTATCAATGCAAATCCCTATTGATTTTATAAATTGTTTTTTATGGAAATAAAACCCACTGAAGCCCAGATTTTATAATTTTATTTAACCAGGGAACCTCCCCCAAAGAATCACCACCCATGTTTTATGTTTATAAATACCATTCCTCTAATAACTATGCATTTTTGAAAGACGTTTCAATTAGCTTCGTTTGTCTTCGAAATAAGCAAAATCCAGTCGTTGTCAAAACAACATTGGGAAAACACCTTTTTCAATTTTTTATCAAAACGTACTATAGTGGTCTATAGCATGGGTCACAATTCCTCGAAAACGTTTAATTTAACATCATGCAAGATGACCGTGAAAGCTCAATTAGAATTTATAATTATTTTACAGTAACATCAACCACATGTGCAAGTAGAATGTAAGCACATTTTTAAATGAAGTAATGTTAATATGAATTTAATCCTCTTCTGTCTCATTGACACATTTGATGATATCTTGAGATTACGTTTAGTTCCATTCTTCTTGTTCTTCCACAGAAACATATCTGAGCCATTCATTTATACTCAACTGAAACAGGCAGAAATCAAATCCCGTTTCATAATCATAACCGTAATTACAATATGGTATGATGAGGACTGTGGATAAAATAAAATAACATAGTAAGGTTTGCATTACCAATTTAAAATATAGTTTTCATAAATACAGTATAAGGCCTATAGGCTTACTTAAATTTGTAGAAAAGTAGGAATGGGACCTTAATATTATGAAATGATAGTGTAAATGAGATGTATACTATAGTTTCTTAATGAATGCAAATGGAAAAGAGGATAAAGGGGCCACTTTGAAATAGCCAAAATAAAATTATAAAATCCTTTTTCAGCGTTTTTGCCCGACTCAACCCAAGCCCTCATGAGATTGTCATGTCCGTCCGTCTGTCATCCGGATAACTTTTCATTTTCACACAGCAGTTGAATAAATTCAGCTCTAGCATCTTGACCAAGATATTTTCATTCAACGTCAGCCTTCAGATAAGTAATTGCTGGGAAACATATTTAAAATTGAACTAATAATTTTATTGTTATTGTATTGGTGATTTCAACGGATACTAAAGGATGTCATGATAAGAAATAATAAGATTTATTTTCTACTCAAGCTTTCGATATATTTCATGTATCTTCGTCAGGAGAATAGTATTGTATTATTGTAGTAGTCTGCAACATTGCGTGTCAAAAATATTTAAGAATGCATGTATTTCTCTATCCGAGACGAAACCCAGAATGCTGTTAATCATAGAGTATGATTAGACGATCTGAATTGCAATCTTTGGTACAGGTTTAAAACTCTGAATATGAAGTTGTGAGTCTTAAGGTTGAGATTAATGAGGTTATATGGTTAATCTATTTTCCGCCACATTGTATAGTTTTAGATTTTAATTAACTGCATTCTTACTCGATTTAGGTTGCTGTGATATAGAAGGGTAGAAAAGAAATGTGTTTTGGAAGACAGACTCGTAGATATTGTCCGTGGCAATTCTATTTGCAAATTGATTTTTACCAAAGATTCAGACGCCATATATGTCGCGGATGAAATTATAACATACTTTCCCGATTCTTTAATAAATAATCATAGAAATTAACTTTCACCGGCATCTTTTAAAGCAAAAGAAGGGAACTAAATTACACTAAAGTTGTCAATAATTTGTATACGCATTTGTATTTTTCAGATAGTTTGCTAATAGATAAGGGAACTACAAATAACAATAAAACTTCCAGAAGTAGTATGCTAGGGTTTAATTATATGTACATATATACTGTAAATATATATACTTGAATATGGAAAGTCTCATAATGATGGTTCAAGTTGCCGGTGAACTAAAATGCCGAAGATACAAGTTGCCGGTAGTAAAAAACTCATCAGAAAGTTCATTTCATAATACTAATTAAACATATTAAAAGTTGAATTAATAATTCAAAATACATTGAATTAATAATATTTATAACATTTTGCGAACAAACTTGTTTGGTCTAGGTTTTTTCAGCAGCGTCCATCTATTGTTTCAATTTACCTACTTATCCTTTATTATATGTTTAATTACCCGTATTATAATTTAAACATTGTATATAATGACTTTTGTAATTTTGGAATACTTACATTGGAATAAATTTTATCTGATTAAAAATGTTCGTACTCTGTTTTCTTAAAACCGTCATTGATCATGTAGATGTTAGCAGCTAGAAACCCTAAACTGTTGCAGATTTTGTCAGCATGATCTACTTACACCACATCATGTATACATGACATCCGGACCATTTGCAATAATAAAAAGAGATCGGTTCAAAATACGGAATACTGCAATATTAGCCAAATTCCAATCATCAATTCTATAATTAAGTATTATACATTCATCTATATATAAATTACACTTTACCTGTTATGCTGAATTATAGGCTATAGCATCATCGAATATGATGCGCAGGAATTGAAAGCAGCCCGCTTACGGAGTAATTTACTATATATTGAAAAAACCGCATCATTACGGGATAAGTCAATGAATAAAAGCGTATCCCATTTAGCCCTGCTTGAAACTTATATGGTCTACAACTTTTAATGCATTTCACCCTGAACTTGATCTCCATTGCATTTATTTTTCTTTTGAAGTTGTAAAAATGATGTTCTTCGACGATAAATTTCCATTTCAATAGAAGATGTCCTGTTTGTTTGTAAATGTATGCTGCTGGAGATAGCTGATTGTGTCCCACAAATGGAATTAATAAAGCAACAAATGGAAACATGAGATATTCCCTTATTGGTATTACATCATACATCCTTATGGTTACGAAGACAAAGCAAACTTCAATCACAAATGCAAGACTCATGATCATTGTCCCACAGAGATCAATAAATCCAGCCAGCAATCTTACAAGCAAAGCTCCTTGAATGTAGATTCTGAGATTTTTGAGAAAATTAACATCCAATTGATTCCATTTGGGTGTAAGTATCAACGCTTTCATTCGATCAATTTGTTTCATCCACATTTTGGAAATGAGTATAACTAGATTTATTAACAGAGGAAAAGTTCTAATCACTTCAATATAGAGGGTTGTTGTTACTAATAAACGCAATGTTTTAATTGTGTAATTTGCGTATGTGTTTTTCAATGATTGGGGAATAAAAGTTTTCTGTAGAACAAATAGTGTATCTCGATCCAAATATACACCGATAATTGGAATAATTACTCGAAATTCGTACACGGTGACCATGAATATCATAAAGTATCCAAGAAAGTCAAATGTTTGAGACATTTCCTTACCTGAATTATACATTTTTTAAATACAAACAAAACATAATAGTGGAATCTTTTACATACCTCGATTGAGCGTCAATTCCTGCTGTAAAAGTTCATTGAAAACATGTACAATTTCCCTTCCATACCAATAAGTAGCAAATGACATTGTTGCAAGAAAATTAAGGAAAACGATAGAAAACACAAACATAAATATATTGTACAATGAAATACTAGGAACAGGATCCAATATTGTCCTTAATAACATCAAACTTGGTAACAAAACGCCACAAATTAACAGACAGAAAATGTTGATGAAAAGTACATATTTTAAATCCCAAACATTTTCAAAATATTCAAATTTTTTTCTTGTCTTGTTCCAAAAAAGAGGAAATCGCCATAATCTATTTGAAGTATGGCTCCA
>JAQFZB010000687.1:0-11461 GCA_034695165.1 Desoria trispinata | reverse complement strand
AGTCGTTTATTATTCTGCTATTTTTATAATGAGTTGTTTGTAATATTAAGCAAATCTGAATTTTTCTCATGAAAGATTTTAGTAAAATAATATTATTCTATTATAGGGTCTTGTATCGGTCTGGTTGGCAAGTTTATATAAAGGTAAGTTTATGTAGGTAATAATAATATAACAAGTATTAGATAGTGTGGTGGTGAAGTAATGGAACATGTCCAGAAGACCTGAATTTTGTTAATAATGTATTAATTTATATCATGAAAGGTATTGTAAATGATGTTGCCATTGTTGTTTTATAAGTGAAGAGATACTATGTTTTGGCTATGACATTCACTGGAGCATTGAATGACGAAATGAGATTCACCTTTTATATAGGCACAGAGGTCTTTTTCCATTAAGGTAAGTGGAAGACAGGTATTAGTACAAGTACGTACGTGTATTATCCTATATTCAATCAAGACTAATTTAATCAGAGGCAACTTTCAATCTCGCAGGCAGTTGGACAGGTAAATTCATGTACATTCACTCGTACATATATTATGTAAAGTAAAAGTACAGAGGTCAATCGACAACATGAAACTCGAAATAAGGGCAAATGTTTACTATGAAAGTATATTGTGAAATTACTAATACTTCTCATAATCATAGTAGTATACATATTATTATAATTTAAGAGATCAAAACAAAACTTACATTTTTTATAAAAATTTATTTAAATTAATTGATGCAAAAATATCCATTAAAGGAATTGTCAAATTCATTCTCGTTCTACTCTAAAGTTCATCTTGCGTTCGCTGAAGATCATAGGATTGCATTGTTTGCTTATTGTCAATACGAATAATAATTACCTATTTACGGTAATTAATTATTTAAAGTTGTTTCTGCTACTGTCGTAATTGTAATCGTGACGTGGTTGCATCTGCTGAGATGTAGATGTGGATAAAGATCTTGATACTCCGGATGCTGCTGTGTCAGGCATTTGAAAAGACTCGTCAAGAATGTTGAAGTCTGCTGGATTCAAATCTGAGGAATTGTTGCTACCAATTTCATCAAAGTGTGGCAGAGGAAGATGAACTGTTGTTGTTGTAGTGCGCTGATAACTCTGTGCTTGTTGAGGCAAATTCTGACGAGTCTGAGCATTTTGACCAGGCAAAATACACTCCAAATAGTCTTTTGCAGTAGTGACAGTGGCTGACGGGATATTCTTTCGTTGACGAAGATTCGACTGATATGTGGTTAAGATCTGCTGCAAATTGGCATATTTAAATTGTTCTCTCTGCAAATTGGCTTTAAGTATTTTATTTTCCAACTCTGCTCTCTCGGCTCTTTCCTTCATTGCCTGAAATTCCAGTTTTTTCTTTTCTCGATTATGTTTAGCAGCCTTTGCGTTTTTAACGCTGGGATCATTCGAATCGTTACTTTCGTATTTGCGTGGCTTTTTGTTTCCACTGTACGAGGCTTTCATTTCAGATGAAGTGGAGGTACTTGGTGTATCACTGTATCTAACATTTATTGAACGCTTTCTGTAAGATCGAGGTCGACCACGCTGTTGTCCATTATTTGTCCCCAAAGCAGTGCCAGGTTTCACTGAAGACGAAGTTCCTAGATGTATAGGTCGAAGTTCCATGTTTGAATATGCGCCACATCTATACCCTCCTCCAATAATCAGTTCCTCTGAAGTTTTACTATCATTAGTATCGTCAGTGACACCATCTTCCTCATCGTCCGTTTTCTCTTCAAGAATCGATGCGATATTTATTTCTTGAAAATCCTTTTCAGGTTCTCTGTTCTGCTCAATAAAAGCAGGAGCAGCGTCAGTTGATTCCTGAGAGTAAACTGCCGTGGAAGAAAAAGATGTGTCGTTGAGAACATGCTTAGGTTTTTCTGTAATATTTTGAGGATCCATAACTTCGTTGAAGTCGTCCAGTCCTTCATCCAAAAAAAGATTCTTAGTCAATAACGGATCGTGAACACCGTCAGGGGGTGTGGACTGGATAAAGTTCGCAGTTTCGTGAGCTTCAGCGTCCTGTGCTTCTGGTCCAAAATAATCAAGATTGATGCAACGATCATAATCAAACCCTAAGTTGATTGCTGATGTCCAATCTTCTGATTCTAACATATCTGTTGTAGATAACGAAAACGAAACGTTTTTTGAAGAGTAATATAACATTAACATTATGTTTGACTATTTATTAAACAAAATTTCTTGTGCATACCAGATTCTTGAGATGTTCCTCTTTCAATAGATCCTCAAATTGAGACGCTGCTGATGTTATAGTAATCTTCTTTGTTCTACTTCTATTTCATTTCATATTAAAATAAATCCGGACATGGAAAAATAAAATATAACAATTTATGATACGTGCAATAAGATTGTAGTTAGTTTTATTTAGATTAGACTTTACCTTGTGCATGTGATTTCCTTGCTCTGAATGACGATGGTCTTCTGATCTCTGATGGGCATGCAAATGCAGTAATATGCAATGGTCTTCTCTTTCAAATAACCTAAAATAATAAATTAGAATTTTGTATTCCTCTGCAAAAACAACAGAGTTGAAGGTTCTTTACAAGTCAAAACTTGAAGTGATAATAATGATAAAGAATAATGTTTTTCTCTTGGTATGAATTTTGATTTGAATGATAATGTAAAAAATGAAGGGTTCAAATAATATTGACTAGAAGGGTTGCTGGTCAAAAAAAAGGTGAAACTCCACCATGTACTATCGTGTTACAAAGAAAAACGTTTTCTCTTACTACATGCAGTAGGTTGCTCTTTCCTTACACCCTCAATTCCGATGAAGCCCTGCTGCTACTAATAATTTGGGGGAATACTTAATTTTTATGTGGGTGTGACTAAAAATTGTGTTCTGCTTTAGAGGAGTTGTCGGCGAATGTTAATTTCTGCGGGATAAGAGATGTTCTTTGGCTGATGAAATCATGCAGAATGACAGTGCATTTACTTGTGTTAGTGCATCACTTTAACACTTGTTGAACATTCCGCCTGTGCTGTTAAAAAGTGAGCTCATGCAAGTGCAGTACACGAGACCTCAAGATTCCTCATGAAATTTCATGTTGCTCTGAACAGAAAGATTCATGAACAAGAACAAACTTGTTCTAATAAAGAATGAAAGAATGGTCCATTTTATTGTACAGAGAAATACTATTTTTAGAACCCCAGGATTAAGAATTTTATGAATGCATTTTAAAAATATTCATGTTGGTTTTAATTAAATTACATACATTTAATGATTCTTTAAATAAATCATTTATTGAAAATTCACAATTCATCTATCTGCGACAATAATATTTTATATTAATCTTAAATATACTAATTATAATAATTATGCTATTAATACATCTTTTTGTCAATTTTTAACGTTTTTGTACGATTATCGAAGGGAAACAAACTATTTCATACTACTCTGATTCTATTTTTATATTTTTAGTATAACATTATTAAAAATTGATTTTATTTGTATTCAGCAGCAGTTTGTATATTTTACAAAGACACGTATTATTAAAGAATTTTAATGTAGAATAATATAATCATAATCTTTAATCTAGATTTCAGTATTCAGATCATTTTTTACACGGGTGTTTTTAAGGGTATTTTATGTAATATGGTTGCACATTTGGTATAATAATATATAATATAGATTTGGTTTTGATTTTTTAAATTTTGGTTGGATTCTTGCATTTCATTTTAATAAAATTCATATCTTTGTATTTTTTATCATATAATATACTATATAATATAATATAATATTATAATCGTAATATTGTATTCTCAAATTGTGCTTGCTGCTTATTATTATTGTAGATTTTGGGATGAGGTTGAATCCCAGCTAATTGTAGATGACTATTTAGTATAATTGACTAAATAAAGTATTAAGCAAAAGAATAATAATGTTAGTTAATCATTAATTAATTAATACAGTATGCACCGGTAGACTATCGTTTACAATATTATCATATAAAAATTAATATAATAAACTCTCGTTCTTTTATTTGCATATTTAAAATCATCAAACTTTTTCTGTCTATTTGTATAATTGGCAACTGAAGGTGTGCATTAGCTAAATTAAATTATATTTTTTAACCATAATAAAGACGTTTAAAAATTCTTTAGTAATCTCATACACATATGCATTCATTTCGACATTTCGTATATAATTGATTTAGTAGTCACATGTTGTACATTCCATCATCACATTTTACGATCTAAGATTTTCTTTAGGATAATCATGTACCCTAAATAAAGTGCAAATTAATAATCGTATTTTTAAATTTGTATATAATAATGATTGCTCTATGTTTACAATTGATTAGAACCGTGCAACATATTGTAAAAGTGTAATTATCTAAGAGCTATAAATAAATAGCTGCGATCTAGAAATCTTTAAGGGTATACCTTTATAGGACGACCTTTTATTGTTAAGTTCGCTTTCCATCCCAATTTTACAACTGCTATGAGTGACAATCCTGTAGCCACCAGGGCCAACCATTGCGTTGTTTAAAAATAATTATTTCAACTATAAAACCTACCTAATTGAACATAGCGAAATAGTAAAGATCTCTTGTGTAATGTCAGGTACGCGATTTAAATGATTACATTTTAATTTTGATATTTCAAAGTTAAAATTCTGACACTGGAAGTATCTAATCTGCACTAAACGTTATTCACTCAACGGGTTCAATAACTACATTCACAATATGCAAATACGCATAGAACTTTCAATTTAGCACATGATGACAGGAAGATGATTCGAAATTCAAAAACATAATACATTATATAGTAAATTAATAGTAAGCCTCTATAATTTACAAAACTTATAAATCGAAATTAAAACTAATTTGATTTATACAAGCAAATTCCACAAATAAAGTTAATCTGAGTAGACAAAATATAAAATATATAGCAAATTAGGCCAAAAGGCCATATTTCATCTATTTTCTGCAGTCTTAAAAGTACGAAATACAATAATTAAATTAAATAACTCTATTTTAATTCTAATTGACATGCAAGAACATTTTACTTTGCATGTACATAGATCTGCATAATATTGTCTTGGGCGTTCCGTTCTGAAGTTGCATCTTACTTTGTCGCTTATTTTTTTCATTTTTTAGAATAGTTAATAAAATTAACAACAAAATAAGAAACTATTCTGTAGATTACGTGACTAATAAGAATGTGTGTAAACAAAATAGGATAACAAAATAGTATTTCTTTTAAAAATTACTGCATAAGTTACGATAAATTCCTTCTCCAAAACCCAATTATCTTATCGTTTAATCTGGGGGTAAGTAAGTGAATAGTTTGAACTTTTCCCGAATATGCGGCCGAACATCTTCGTTCTATTTCCAAATTTTAAAATTAATAACTTAATTCCAAATTCGTGCAGCAATAAAATAATAAACATACCCGTTCAACCAGTTGCTCCAAAAATGGTACTAACTTCATTAATTCTGTATCGGTATCATCCAAAAACCAACTCTCAATTGGAATGCCATTTTCAAGCTGCATGGGAAACACAACATATTATATAATAGTGTGTTGTTTTTCAAGAAAAATTGAATTTACCTGATAGCCAAAAGCTTGAGGAGAGTTATCAACAATAATGACTTTGGAGAGATCTCGTCCCAAAATACTCAGATCTTTAATATATTTTCCATTCACACAAAGGCAATGTTCACGAAATAGACGGTATCTACAAAGTACATATTACTTAGTACAAAATTTTGAAAATGTTACACTTCAAAAAATCAAACGCACTTGATCCATTTTCGAGTGGGGTCCAAAAGATCTAATATTTTGTTTGCATACACCTTCTTTGACGCAGTAAACAAAATGACTTCAAACATTGTAGAAACCCGTTCCAAAAATTCTTTGAAATACGGCCTTGTGCGTCCGTACACCTAAAAACAACAATCAAATGAAAACCTCGCTATTTGTGTCTCCGAGTAATAATAAGAAATATTACTATTGCTTTCTATTTTAAAGTCATTATTACCTGGTACGTACAATCCTGACAAAACACAGGAAATGAAAACGAAGCATCTTGCATCTCCTGAAGACTGCAATGAACCAGAGTTTCATCAAGATCTAGAACTAAGCTCATCTGAGGAGAACTGCGAGTTTTCAGAGGGAGTATAGGTGTTCTTGCTTTCATTGCTGCTGTCAATGGGGGTAAGTGTTTGATGAAGAAATAAGGATTAAAATTATCCCAATAATCATCGTAATACATTTCCGTTCCGTTTCCGTCTGTAAAATGTTAAAATACAAAATAATTTATATAAGAGAAGTTGTTAAGATTGAGAAGAACTTCTGTCTGGAATCATTTCAGGTTTTGGTTCCAAACAACAGTTGAGATAATACTGAAAATTACGCAAAACGATATCGATGTTGAACATTCAAAACGAAATGAATGAACTCAAATCTTCAACTTGGAGTAAAGCTTTTCGAAAATGAAGCAGACTTGTCACTTTTACTGCATATTCCGTCCATCCATTTGTATTACTCGTTTTCTTAATTAGAGTTAATTCAACTTTGATAAAAACTTCAAGTCCTCTCTATTACATCATACGACATCCTCAATAGCTTTGATTGATTTCATGCAATGATCCGTAAAACTGGGTTTTGACAATTTACGAATTTTTTTAGTAATTTATCTTGTAATATTATCCCTATCTACAGTCTTCAATCTTTCTCTTTTTGAAGTAAATACTTATTGCAACATTTGCTGATTATAACTTACAGTAATGATAATGATAAATTATATATTCATCATCCGTTCCTTTTGATCTTATCATATAAAATCACACATATCCAACGAACGAGCAATTATTATTCGTCACCGTCATACAGATTTTCTTCCAAGTGGTGATTCCAAATGATTACATCTATTTTTATGCCTCGTACCTCGACATCTTTTCTACTAGAACATGTCTGGTAATTTCAATTTTGCACAGTTTAGGGTAATATTGTTCATTTAATATAAACTACTACTACTTTAAAACATGATGCTACTGTAATTTCTTTAATTGTTTGATCTTAATGACCTCTGGTCTGATTCTGAACTGGACTAGTTTCGGAAATTACCAGTTTATTAAAACGAAAAACTACATATCATCAATGGATTTCAATGTTTAAGTTATTTACACATACATACACATTCAATAATTCATTTTTCCGCAACAAACGAATTGAGATTGGATTGAAGTTCCACTCATTTATATATTATATTGCACGTCACTTTATTAATTACCCAATTCATAATATTCTTAGTATTTCTGGAATGGAATCAATGGAATGCGTAGTACTGACAGATCAACAACATGCGTAAAGTACAGTACATTGTGAAACCACAATTAATTGCTATTTAATTTTAATTCAAAATTAACTTACTTGTGGGGGTGGTCGCTGTATATCCATTGTTATAAGCTACAACCGAATTTCCTTGCGGACTGCAGGAAGTAATTAAGGAATCATCTTGATGTTGCATATTGTAAGAACCTCCACAAGGCTGTAGCTGTTGTGGATTGGAAGGCACTTGATTTTGTATGTTTTGCTGTTGACATGCCCGACAATCATTTTGAGATTGGCAGCAACAGCACTGCTGCGATTGTTGCTGCAGGAGCACTGGATCCAATGCACACGATCTATTATCAGGAGTGGAAATTACACAAGAATTCGCAAATTCATTGTATTCAACGCCCATGTTTACAACAGATGTAACAACAGGCGTAAGTTCACTTGTATTAGCACTATTTGCAGCACCCATCGTTTCAATGTCAACACTTGCAGAGCTTGAAGTACAACTGTAGTAGGATGAACTACATGAGGAACCTTCGGATGACGTCCATTGTGGCGGATAATTTATAGCTGGAGAAATATCTGATCCGACAACAAATCCGTCTTGAGATAATTCATCCGAGTTGTTTGAACTGCTAGAACTACTACTAGAGCTACTTGAAGACGTTGAATCTTGGGAAGTTTCAAGAGCCGTGCTCGTTGTCGTAACTTGAATGGGATTAGATAATGTTGATGGCACTGCAAGTGGTACTGATGTGACCGCAGTTGCAGTCATTACACCATTTGGACAATATTCATCTGCGAACATATTAAAGTCATCATCATCATAAGAAAACGAGCAACCATAATCATCCACAAGACAGGTAGTAAAAGACGCGTTTCCAGTAACACCAACGGAGGTGGGTAGTTGGGTTAAAACTGGACCAGCGTCTCCTGACATACTTTTAATTTGAACAGGTGATGAAGTCCCCAGATGAATATCTGGAAGGGGCAGAGTTGGTGGATGTGGCTGCGAGTGTTCAATCTGTTGGACTACAGGTGAAGAAGTAATGGATGAGGTTGATGGATCAAGTACTGGAAATGCAATCGAGGATTCTGAATCAAATCTCTTTTCACAGTGTTGTTCTTTTTCGCTTACGACGCTTGAGTGAACGTTGCTCAAATTGTCAACTTTTGAATATGAAAATCCTTGTGCAACTTGGATTGATGTTTCTTCTAAAGGTTCCCAATTGATGCTTTCAGTTGTATTTTGAACAATGACTGGTATATTTGTATGTATAGTGGTAGGAATCTTTGACGGTGTATTCAAGTTGGAATTGCTATTGGTTCCGTTATTACTTCTTTTCCTTGACCGTTTTGCTTTCCTTCGTTTCTTAGTTTTGAGAGGCCTGATTAAAGCAGCTTCGATCCTGGAGGCGGTTGTTAATGGAGCATTTGTTAATCCAGAGGAAACTCCAACATCGAGGACAATATTCAAACTATCAGCAACATTATTTGGGACGGGGAGAAACTCTGTCCCAGTTTCCTGGTTGGGTTTATTAAATTGTTTAAGCTTTTTAAGTGTTGCAGCACCACTATCAACAGTTTGATTAAAATTCTGTGAACGAAGTACAATTCGTTCTTGGCGAGGCCGGGAACCAGAGGTACGTTTTCCTTGTGTGCTTCTTGTTGGTAAACTTTTTCTAGCTGAAGAACTCCGAGTTAAAATTCCATAATTATTTGTTGATGAAGCAGTTACACTGCAATTCTTGGGAGCATTTACAAATGAAACATCCCTTTTATTGACTATTATAGGTTTCAAAGGTTTTTTACTCCTAGAAAGTGAGTATGATTGGTGTGGAGGAGATTTTGTTATAGGTGATGATGATGTTCGTCGAGAAACTCGAGATAAAGCGGTTGATTTTCGGAGTTTCATCAATACGGAATTTGTTGAGTAAAGTCGACTTTGTTAAGTTTAAAATTTTAGTGATTTGAATTGTCAAAAAATATTAGTGTTTGAGAAGTGTCTAGAACCCAGGATAAAGCTTCGTATACATTGCACATTCATTGATGCATGTCGAGAACATTTCAGTTGAAGAGGGTAACAACAAGAGTTGAGACGTTGAGAGAGAACTCCGTTATGGAAATTAGTCCCGACTTACAAATACTTCATCGTGTGTGTAAGGTTAATTCTGACAGGCACTAACGGAATCTGATCATTGGGATCCAACAAGACTGTAAACACAATTAAAAAAAGAAACGTGTATTATTCGACTTTCGTTTTCAATCATTTTCATATTATTGATAAGAAGTTGGTAGAATATTGAGAAACAATTATTCAAGACTGATGATTAGTCCACGTGAATTTAAATTACATTGAATAAAAATGTAAGAAGAAAACAAGAAAAGGAACTGACCAGCTCGAAAAATTACTCCGTAAATAAACTCAACACTAAATTTGTATGTACTAAATAGTTAAATAGTAGTATGTATCAGGTTTTTTTCCCATACATTCACACAGGTCATCAAAATCAATGGTCTGTGAAGGTCTTCTCATATCATATTCAATGTTTAATGCTTAAAGGTTTAATACATAATAAGATGCGCAAAATGTATTTACAAATTGTCACACGATATTGATCTTTTTAACACCAAAACAAAATTAATTAGGCTTTAGGCTATAATAATCCAATTTAGGCTAGAAATTTAGATCCACGAAACAAACGAACCAACTTAATTGATATATTATTGACTTGAACGTATAGTTAATAGTTAACACTACTTTATCTAAAACAATTGCAATAGAAGTCAGAAAATAAGAAAATAAAATTTTAAAAATATAACGCTCGTGTAGAGTAAGTGACGAAGGCGGGATGAAATTCTATTATAGGCGGGTGGATTATACAGAATTTGGCATACACTATTCAAGTCTTTTCCTTTAATTCGGAATTTAAAGTTTCGAATCGCAAAAACTACTCAATATTAATAATATTATGAGATGATTATGAAAAGTTAAATTGGGATTCCTATCCATAAAAATAATGCCAATGTCACGAAATAAAATATACTATACTAATAACCAGGAATTTTTTTTATACAATTTACGTATTTCAATGTTTCTTGATCTTGCCTTCCTACTAATTTTTGTTTTTCATAATAGAATGGTAACTTTTCTATAATCAAGACAAAGAACTGTGCGCTAACAATTAGATTTATACTTACAGATTATCCAGAGTACTTTGATAATCAGATGAGACCTTGGTTTGGTAGTTTGAAGCTAATTTCAAACAACATTCGATTAATTTTAAAAGAACTTCTTTGCACTGTTTAACGCAGCACCATAATACTGGCCAACTGATATACTTTAAAATTTAAGAAGGTAAATATATCTCGCACAATTGAGTGGAAGATTTATCCGAGAAATCAAAATCCATGCTGAATAACAAAAAATTGTTTGAAAAGGATAGACTGTGACTGAGTTAGTGCCTATTTTTTACTACCTCAAACCTAGGAATTGGCCATATAGCATAGATATAATATAGAATAGAAGATGGGAGAAATAACACGAAGAAACTTGGCTGTTCTATCCACTGCTTCTGTGCTCATTTCTATCATCGATATTATTCCAATTTTGTCCTCATAAAAAGAGGCGTAGAACTCCATTTTGAAAGATCACAGCATAGACCACACAATTAAGACTTCAAATCTAATGCTTAACTGTTATTGTTACTAAAATTTTTAGACATTAAAGTTTTAAATAAATATTAAATGCACTTTTGTAAAAAGAAAAATAAAACATCGTTACGATAATGAAGTGGGACGAAACTAGGAGAATGTTCATATTACAGTCAAAACAAAGCTTCAATGGATCTACTCATTATTGCATAATATGTTAGCTTCACCAGTTATAAAGGAGTGGCTTCAACTGTTTTCCTCCCTGTGGGGGCCAAACATAACTCAGGTTGGTCAAATGGATGATCCGATCGTTAGGTGTTCCTTTTAAACATTGCATTGCATCTATTGTTGCATGATTGTTTGAAGATCATGGAATCTCCCTTCTTTAGCTATGGATTGGATAAGAATGAAGTCAATTCCTTATTTATCTGAAAGTAGGAGGAACAAAGGGAATTAAATGTTTGAAAATTTGAAATGGAGAGATTTTTGAACACTTAA
>JAQFZB010000686.1:0-11469 GCA_034695165.1 Desoria trispinata | reverse complement strand
GAAATTTGATTGAAAAGATTTGATTTATTCTACAGTCTCCACACATAACTAGAACAGCATGTATATACGAAAATATTAACTCAACAGCTACAGGGATTAAACCATTAAACTACCCAATAAATTTTCACAGGGCTTAGCTTATCAACGAGTAGCATTCGACACGAACAAAATATTCTAACGGCAGAATAACAGGTTTAGTTTATATTAGTTACATAAGAGTAGATATGGCCAAGCTCAAGAAAGAGAGCATTTTCTTATTAGGTGTACCTAAACGGAAACATTATATATTTGTACATTTTTTGACATAGGGTTTTGAGTTTTTTATCGACACGCAAATCAGTCACATATGTAAAAATCAAGCGGAGCACATTCAGATAATGTCAAATACCAATTAGACACTACTTGGTTCGTTATTTGATGATCTTCTGGGATCTCTATTAGGTCGTACGTTCTTAAATGCTCGCTTTGGTGTGTTTTTAGAAGTACCACTACTTGGAATCTGTGAAGGTTGTGTATTTTTGGAGCTTCCTGGAACGTTTGCTTCATTTTTGGATGATATAGGACGATGATCAGTCTCAGTCTTTAATTGTTTCGGTAATTCTATATTTAAATAGAGACTACTATCTTCAAGATCCAAATCAGGTTCTGAGTCCATTGTCCATGATTCTATAAATATGAAGAGAAACATAAAATAACCATAGTTTACCATTTCTTCTGTTCTTGGGGTTTTAATTCGAATTTCAATTTCTTGGGTTTTTATTTAATTCTCGTATTGTATTCTCTAAAATTACCATCATAACCAGTGTTCTTATTGACAACAACTCCTTTATCGTAGTCCTGGTGAGCCTTTTCACATTGACTTTTAATACTCTTTAACTTCGGTTCTACAACACCCAAAAGTGGTCTTTTAGCTGGATCAGCTGCCCAACATGATTCCATAAGATTCCAACAATCCTCGTTGAAATATTTCATATATTCAGGCCTAGCACCTTTTCTAACACTTGTCCATAAATGTTCTTTATTTTGGCACTGTTCAAATGACTGTGGAAGCCTGACTTTTCCTGTACACAAATACCAAAATAGAATTCCAAACGCGTAAACGTCAACACTGTTATCATATTGTCCGGAGAAAAGTTCTGGGGCCATGTGGATTGGTGTTCCAACTATGCTTCCGGACATCATTGCTTCTGGTTTACAAAATCCGAGATCGGTTAACCTAGCACGATTGTCCGGACCCAGTAAAATGTTTTTTAGTTTGATGTCCCGATGCACTAACCCTTGAGAGTGTAGAAAACGGATTCCTTCCACGACGTCTAGAGCAATCTAATTGTTTTAAAAATACAATATTCTTTTAAAACATCTCATCTCAATATAGCTACAAGATTCATTATGACTAACTTGGAGTCTTGTAAGCCAAGGAAGTCCAACTTTGAGGGCACAATATAGATCCCTAGAAAGTCTATCCATGACAATAAGTACAGCTGGTATGGAACCACCGGCATAACTGTGATCAATCACTGATCCTCGAACTCGAACTATTCGATCATGTTCTGGGATACTTCTCATGTAATAAAACTCCATAGCTAAATCATTCCAATGCTTGTCATCCATTGGTACAACAGATTTTACAGCACAAGGCGAGAAATTTGCCCAAGAATCACAAGCATAGACCACTCCGTATTGACCTCGACCCACTTCGCGACCTACAATGCAATACGTAACAATACTAATTTCATATACACAATAATTGAAACCGTACTACATGGTTGGGAATTTATTTGTACCTGTTTGAGGCATTCCATACATAATGAAGTCAACAATGGAACTAGTTTCCAAAGCAAGACGTGCAAGGCGTGGGGCATGAACTTTCCTTAACCGATACCCTTGTTCTCCTGTCCTTTCTAATCGATCACTATGATGCATCTCCAAATTTTTCATGGCAAATGCGAATGTTTCATGGGAGGTTTTCAGTCTTTCCCTCAATTGAGAACATACGGCTTTGGCTAATCTTCTTTGGCATAATGAGTTAAGCATATCAGTAGCAATTTCACGACGCCACGCCGCATCTGCTGAAGGTACAGAAGACCATGGAAGAGAATTTAATAATTGTTTCATTTTCTCGTACAATCCTCGAAGTATAGATGACGATTGGCTGTTTGGAACTTCCACCTGGTAAGCTGAAGTTAAAATCTGTAAAAATCGCAAATTAATTTAATCTGACACAATTGGCATAAAATAGTCAAGTAAAAAGTCACCATCACCTGTTTCAATGCAACAGATGCCAGTCCTCCGTCTTCAATCTCTCCAATATTTTTCTCTAAGCTGCTAATACATCTTTCTAAGGTACCAAGGAATGTATCATGAAGACAGTAAACGGAACTGATAAGCTTCTGGGCAATTATGTTATTTAAATCTAGAACTACTAATTCACGAATCTCTCCCATGCACTGTGAGACAAATTTTCCTGAAAGCGGACCTTCCCAATCCTTCAGAAATGGATCTGTTTTGAAGTGAATTGCATAAGTAAATATTACACAGAAAAAAATATTAAACACTAATACCTTTAAATTGATGACCTTCTGCTTTCATTAAAATATCTTCCCTTCGTTCAGCAATAGTGTCCGCAATTAGTGTACACATTTCATCCTGCTTCTTTTCCGCAATCTTCATTAGACTTTCAAATAGCTCAGATTCCTTTAGTTTTGCGTATTCTAGACGCTTTGGAGTAATTTGCATTTCCC
This sequence comes from Desoria trispinata, assembly GCA_034695165.1. NCBI lineage: Eukaryota > Metazoa > Arthropoda > Collembola > Entomobryomorpha > Isotomidae > Desoria > Desoria trispinata. Next base: position 8,728 of record JAQFZB010000686.1, on the reverse strand, counting down.
GTGCCATTTCAAACGCGGAGAGAATAAACATTTGGAGGCAATTATTATGAACTCCGTGTAAATGGTTTGCTAGAGAGATTAAATGAGCCTGAAGATAAGTTCGAACAAATTGTATCAATCGAGGCATCTCGTCCAGACACTGAATATAGTCGCTTGATAAGTGGGCACATTTAAATGATTCTTCGTTATGAAGCCAGGAAACATCTCCTCGCTCAGGAATTAAACTGGACGTTCCCGTAGTTGCATCATCAGGAACGTCTGTGTGACGAGTGTAACTTTTTGGTGATTTATTATAACTTTCATTTGTTGATTCTTCGAGAAACCCTATAGCGATGACAAAAGAATTATAGATTTAAAAAAAAGTAGAAAAGATAATCAACTTAATTAATTAGGAAACTACTCACCAATAGAAATTAACTGATCTGTGATGGCAGTGGGTTGTTTATTATCATTGGAAATGTCCTGTTTGTTTTTATCTGCACTTTCAGATGTAAAATTCAAAGCACCATGATTCATAAATTCATTGCGATCAACTTCTGTTAAACCGGACGTATCTTCCGCGGATGGCATGTGTACAAAAAATACTGGCAAATTTGGTGCCAAAGAGCGGAGGATTTGCAAATGAAGAATATCCTGAAAAATAATAAATATATAACAACAGGTTAGTTAATGTACCAAATAACCGGAAATTTATAATCTCTTTGGACTTGCCTGAGTGGAGAGCTTTGAATCTGCAATTCCGTAGATGACAATGGGTGTTACTGACTCCAAAAGAGCTTTCAAAATTTGTTTAAAATTATCTAAATTTCCGGTGGGAGGGACAACTACTTGAGCATTATCATGTAGAAGGGGATGTTCCAAATGCATTTCCACAACAGCACAATCCTCCACGGCACCCTGCGTCGTAAGAAAAAAATTCAAATACAATTAAACAATATTGAAGAATTTTTAAGGTACAATAACTTTATTATGCAGAGTAATAAGACAAACAAACCTTCACTTCAACGTCAGGCACCGCTAAATCTACATTTCTAATACCCGGGGGCCTCACAGTTCTCCAGTGGGGGTCTTGAAGATTTTCTACTAATTCATAGCTTGATCCAAGAGTAAGCAAAACTTGAGATTTTTTGCTATATTTAAAACGCACCATACGCCATGAGAATGCTTCGTTATCCTCGGGTTCAATTACAGGTAGATGGGCTTGATTAAATAATTCGTTTACAAGAATAGCTTTTACTTTACAATTCTGGCCTAAAACAATTATTGATGGGGGTCGACCCACGTAAGGACGTAGTCGCTGTACATCCTTCACTTTATTATCCAATGTACTCAGGGCATCTGTAATGGAAATGTAAAATGAATTAAACATTCCATGTTTCGGATGAAGAGTTCTCAGAATGCCATCATACGCTTACCCCTGGGGACAACACCACTGGACGATATATCATCCAATGATTTCAGAGTTTCTGAGTAAATCCTCCTTAACTGTGAACTATTTATAGTGAATCTTCTAAATTCTCCATGAAGACTCACAGCGTTCTTTGATGTGTTTGAAAGAGCGACCATTTTCTTTGTATTTTGAAATTATTTTTACACGTGATTATATTATTTATGATACAGTTATTGAGAACTTATTATTATGACCATGATGGAAGTCCGAGAAATGCAGTGTCACGAGTATTTCAGTATCATAAACAACAACAACAGCACTATTAACACTGATCACATAATTACATGAGGATTATGTTTCCATTGCAGCAGAACATGGATTAACAATAATATCTTGTTCTGGTGGCAGTGACGATGAAAATGCGAAGCCAACCGGCAGACTCCTCGATCTGAAAGTATTAAATTAAAGGATTTATTAAAATATTATTGCAGACACTAAATGAGAGTCAGAGTATAGACTCTGCTATGCTTTTATCGTTTTATCATGAAGGCTGGTATATAGTATAAATAAACGCATAGTGTGACCTATAATAATAATAATATAAAAAATATTGATAATAACAACATAATTACACCCTATTTATAAGAGGAAGAGTAAACTAAAGTAAACATAAATATACGTTGTATATATATATTGTACCTTGTGGGTTTTGCTTGGCTTATCATTTCCTAATTCGATAGCATATATTAAGCATACACAGACAGACATTCAAAAAGATATGCACCAGAATAACAAGATATCAAAATATTCATCCTTCTCATCGATCAATACCAAGAAATGAGAAATTACTTTTTTACTTTACCTCTGCGACTTGCGACAACACCCAAGGACCAGTGACCGGTATATTCGTAATCCGTATTAGTATCGCCGTTGTCGTCGTCAGTATTAACAAAACTAATGAAAAATGGTAACTCTATTCCAGCAAGCAACAGATGACATAACTTATATTCTTGTCCAGTATAGCTGATTGTATAATTCAACTACTTTATAGCTAAACAACTTTTATATTATAATGACACTTTAGTAAACTATAACTATACTGGAAATGAAAACCAAAATCCACCACTACTATACTGGTTTTGCCAACTAAACTGCATCTTCAATCTTCATAATATACCATTTTTACCATGTGTGTGTGTAGTCAGGGTTCAAGGGTATCTTCTTCTTTTTACTTTTTTAGTTCTTTCAATTTCCAGCCAATATTCCTAAGTTCCAGTTCCAGTGCTTTATTCTTATTCCATTGAAACTCAATCATTGCTTTTAATTGCAAGTTGTAATTTTGGCTAAAATAAACACATGACATAGTGGAGGAAAATGCATGCACATTTTATACAGCTTCTATGCAATATGTCATGCATTGATGCATTTACAGTTCCATGATAGAGCAATTCCTTCGTACATATTATTATTTACATTCAATGTACAATAAACCAATGATTTGTTAGGGTATACGACAAGAAGATGTATATTTAATACGGGATTTATATTATAAATCTACATATCCATCCTGGTCTTGGTCAATGTCACACCCCCAACATCACATCATCACAATACAGATCACAATTGTACATATTACAATTTAATGTTGTAATAGCTAGCAATGGTTGTGGCAATAAAACGGGATAATTGATAAATAACTGTTGCTATGATTATCATATCTTTTTCCATGAAAGCCAGCAGACAGCGCACCAGAAGTATGGTGCTTGGAAAGATGTGTGTTTGTAAATATTTATTAAGTTCATGTACACTCAACTTTTTATTAGTAATTAGTTAGTTTTATTAGTATTTATACACATGTTGATATTGATAAGCATATTCCATTAATATGATAAGATGATATTACCATGGAAATTTTTATCTATCATCCTGTTGTTGTTTTCTCACAACATCGTTATTATTATTCTCATGCTTGGTATAAGGCTAAAGTGGCTTGGCGAAGTGACTGGACACTGGAGGAAAATTAAAACGCACATATTTTTCTTAATTTTAATTTTTCGCTTTTTCTGTTATGAATTAATCGTCGTCATTAATTAATATACTTCTGCTACTAACTGCTGTTTTATAATATTATACATATGCTGTGGCATTGACATTACTATAAAGTTAAACGAATGAATGTCTTGTGGTGTTTTACAGCTTGGACAAAAAATGAGGTCAATGTTAAATGCTAATTGATGATGTTTGTAAGGAAAAAAACCTTTTAAATTGAACATGAAAAGAAATTGACTCTAAAAATGTACACATTATATAAAACAAAGTGCCTGTCTTTCATGGTAATGGGTGGAATGCTCATAACATAAATTTTACATAAGACAGGGGGACAATATTACGACCAGCGGGCAATATACATAGGAAGTTTATCGCTCAGAATCGTTGTTCTACCCAATGTTTGTGGATATGAACCATGGACAGGGGATTTCAATAATTTCATTTGGAAAGAGGTTTTCATTGGGAAAACCATAACACTATGAATTATGATGGAAAGTGTGTTAAAATTAGAATGCTCTCTTCAGTCTGGATCACGTCAAAAGATAATATTGTATTAATTCGAAGTGGTGTGACGTAACTATTATTACCTAAAACTGGTCTTCTGCTTTTGTGCAAATGAGCCAATAAACGGAATAATAATAATGCTATTAAATTTGCATGTTATCAAAAAAAAAGATATGATATATTACATCGTTTACACATTATTATGTTGTATATTTAAATATTAAGGACGGAAATCAACAATATGAAAATTTTGCCTACCAAAAATGGATATAATAAAGTGATATAATATTTCAAAAATTAAGACATATACTATAATATGTATTCTGAGTAACAAAGCGTATAATGTATAGGTAAAGGATAAATTATGGAAGGAATTTTAACAACAATAATCATCAATAAAATAGAATAAATGTTTTGTCTCCTTATTATTCCGTTGTTGACGTTATGGAGACACTGTTTCTGATCACCGTTCCTGATGACGACGATGAAGACGACATTATTTCTTTTTAACATATACGGCTACTGATTGGATTTAGACCTTGATCTCTTCTCCACATTGCCATTCTTTGTTTAAACCACATCTGAAATGTAGAAAATACATTGTTTAAATATTTAAAGAATATATGTGTACGTACAACTATATACACTGACTATAACTATATAAATAAAAAATTTAATTTTAGTTTTCAAAGTGAATATCTCATGCAATCATCAAATGCATATATAAATGCATTAATACCACAGCTAATTATAAATTACAATGATATGGGTGTATATGTATTTTATTACGGTAATAAATATCCCTAACTATTTTTTCTTGTTTTATAAAGGACCATCTGGACATTGTCAGGCATCATATTTCTGCTCTCTCCTGTAAATCATTTTATTGCAAATGTCAATGTAATAAAATAACAGTATTGGGAAATTTTGCAATCTGATATCCTGTTTTTCACTTGACTTGTTATAAGTGACTTGTTAAAAATTTTTATAGAAATTTATTGCCATTAAAGGTGTTAACTTAAATAATAAGTAGAAACAAATGGTTGCGAAATCCTTTATAGCTGTGAAGTGAAATGATATTAATTATTACTTATTATTTTTAGAATGAATTTGACTTTTGACACGGTCAAAACAAAAAAATCGCGTCTGACCCATCCAAAAATATATTTACCTACTATGCCTATCAAAAGTAATACTGCGAACCTGTGTTAAACACAAAATTGTGAATAAAAATTTGCCTAGCCTAAAATAAAAATGAGTACAGAATTATTGCATTTGATAATATTTCCTGTTAAAGTAGTTTCAGTGGAATAATATAATCTAGAATAAATTTAATCCGGAAGTAAGTAAATAATTAAATTGTCTTTTTTATCCTTATGTGAACAGACATATAGATAGAGATTTGAGAAAATGATAATGATTCTGAGTTTTTTCAATGCATAACATAGTTAAAATGTGATGTACATTTTTGATAGTGATTTAATATAATAATAATAATAATGGAAAGAGAACGACGAACAATAATATGTCCTTGTGAGAGGATAGGAGGGTCGCCATCGCCACATCAATTACATTGCATTACATGACTATCTAATTATTCTCAGCTCAAGATATTATAATGGCAGTAGATGACCATCCATGCCCATTGTCCATATACACCGACTATTCTATAGGTTGGGTCTATATGATTTCATGATTTGAGAGTTTTACAAATTGTCACAATTATATGCAACAATATGTGCGTCACATAATGTCTTCTACATCTTCAGGAGGGAAATAGAACTTATTATTCTCCTCATACTATTAGATAATTAGACAGAAGAAGATTCTCAATTCTAAAAAATTCAAAGCATTTGAACATGAACTACGATAGAAATAAAATGAAAATACCCTATATATAGTGATATCATAGTGTATTCTGCATAAAAGAGTTCATGATGAATGCGTCCTTCAAAATGCAAGAGACGAGAACTGTACATTTGCAAAATAGGGGAATTATTATTACACAAGAAAAACAAGCACTTAAAATTCTTCTTAAACGGTATTTATCGCGAACATCTCCAACACTTTGGTTCAATGCTTTTAATGCTTCCAGACCCATATCCATTATTGCTCATACAGACCCAGACATCAATTCACTTTATGGGATCACTTTGAATATTATGTGACCTTGTGTCTCATGCAGCGACCTACATATACCTGCCTGCCTAAGTGGTGGTTGTTGATGGTTTTTTTTCGAAAATTGTTTAATTATGACCCCAACAAAATTTTCGATGGCTTGCCTACTTCATAAATATAGAACTTACTTGAACCTCCTCGTCAAGAAGACCAGTTTCGGCAGCTGTAAGCATAAGTTCAGATGGATGTGGATTTTTGGACTTTTGAAACTGTCTTTCCAAATATTCCTCTTGTTCATCCGTAAGTCGCAAGTCAATTGTCGTCAGTTTTTGCTGCTGTTGTTGAGAAAGTCCTGCGTCTTGCTCCATGCGCATTGTACCTGTTGCCATTTTAATTTTATTGGTGTCTGGAAATGACCTTTTGGCTTCTTCTATATAAATGTCAAGAAAAATAATAAATTGAAGGAGAAATTACATTAAATTGCATGAAATTTTTTTGGAGTTTTTTGCTCATGCTCTTGTTTCCTTCAATACGAGTACATCTGGATATTCTCTCATTCTTACTGACGACGGACAGGGCACACCGTCAATATAATGAAATCTAAATATAGAAATAGTATATGGCAAAATCCCCTGATGGAATATAGAATCTGCAATTTGTTCTTATGCCTGTTGTGTTCATCTTCCAGTCCAGAAGTGTTTTTACTGGTTCTACGGTTAATGATGATGATAGTGGGGGTTTTCGGTGGTGGAAGTTTTAGTTTTTTATAACTCCACCAAGAATAAGAATAAACGTGACTTGCCTTCTTCTAAGTTTAAGCTAGATGTAGATGGATGAAACGGAGAATGAACCACTTTTGCAAAATTACTTCCGGTTTTCTAAACAACAGACTCAAAGAAAGGAAAAACCGAATTCCAAGTCCAGAGAAAAAAACCGGAAAGCGATCGTATTATAGTATGTAGGATATCAGTGTTGTTGGTTGGAATTGAAAATGTATTTGACCCGATTTTACAATCTGATACACGAATACATGATAATTACTGAGAAATCATTTGATACCCTTAATTGTTATCAGAACAGGAAGTGATAAAGCATTACAATAATTTAGATTTAAATCAAATTCTGCATAATAAGAGACTAATGTGAAACTAATAAATTATCATATCTTAGATCTTAACTTCTAATCAATTGGGGTATTTTGTTAGCAAAATATGCATTTATGTTCATCATTTTCCCGGATTGAACTATTGACTTAACACCTATGTTTGTCCACAATTGGTCACATAAAATACATTGAGTACATTAGAGATGTAAATGATATAATAATTGCGCAAATCATCTCCCCTATTTGTATAAGAAAAGAAAGTGTAGTTTTTTTGCGATTTATGCGAAATTGTATATGATTTCTGTTTAAACAGAAATAAAAAAGGCTCCACAAGAATGAATCATTGTGCAAATAAAAGTCACCGCAAAACTAATAATATATAGCTTTAGCGTCATATAAGTTCTCTTTTAAATCGTGTTGTCATTGATTGCGTAATGTAAGAGGAAGAAAGAGCTCTGCGTATGCATAATAATTATGTATTAATAACAACGAAAATACAAAGCTAATTTGTCATCGTTAGAAGATCATCCTCTTTGCCTTTTCTGACCTTGAACAATTACTTAATTTCACAACACGATCAACATCAACAAGACTATTTATTTAAGTATTTTATTTTTCCTAAAATCTATTATATTTGCCAGCAGCGGACTACTTGTGAAGTATTCATGCAATTAATTCATACCTTCACCTTCATTTCATGGAACGTATGTGCATTAAATCTTAAATCAAAGAAAACACGTTCCTAGTTCCACACTTCACTCAATCAAGCTCCAGATTATCGACGTAATAAATTAATTGGTTGAGATTGAGATCACTAAACTACCAGCACATAATACCAGAAAAATCATATCAGTCAAACCAAGGTTTATTTTGTAAATCATCGTATATTACGTCTGCTCCTGGGCATTAAATATATTATCTGCAATTATTTTACCATTTTTTTTTACCTAAATGAGTTTCGTTAAGACGTTAATTCTCATGTTTCGAGATATGATTGCAGCAGTACATAAAATTTATTACCTGTGTGTGTGGCTTATTTCTTCCTTTAAGGGGTAATATGAGAAATCCAGTTAAATTGCCTTAGTATTTGAATTATTTGATTGCAAATTACTTTAGTAATGGTTGACCTGGAGTTAATTACAATGAAGATTCTGCTGAAGAATATTAAGCGTTGATTTTATGGATGAAATGTAAGACGCTGCGCTGCTTGTTGTCGTAGTCTCACTTCTTGGAGTATGATTTCGCAAATGAAGCAAGTTCTTCTGGTGATGATGGTGATGGTGATTGACGCTGGGGATCCTCCACCATGAAACCACGATCACCACTGCCATTACCACTATATTCATTATTATAATACACTAAAATACAATTTAACAATCCGCAATACTTAATTCCTCCCATGGTTAAGTTTTAAGTTGTTGTTAGTTAGCATAAGCAAACTTTTCTGTGCACATTTAACCGCACCTCATTGCTACTACATAACACAAGGACTATTAACTGCTATATTACTCACAGCCAGGATTAACCATGTTAAATACTTTTTAGCAGCATTGGAAAAGTGA
>JAQFZB010000685.1:0-11471 GCA_034695165.1 Desoria trispinata | reverse complement strand
TGCAATTACAAAGTTTAAGTTCGAAGATGAGCAAAATCGGTCAAGTGGTTCTAGAATGGCGAGACCCAACGTGGTGGCGATTATGGTTACCGTGTTTATATACCGTGAAAAATGTCAATCGATTTTGGCAACTTGCAAATATTGACTGCATATGTAAATATGGAAAAAAGAGGGAGGGGGGTTCGGGGGGTCTCCCCCCGAAGTAAAGCAAAAGAATTTATTTAAACAAAAACTAATTTTGATTAAATAAATATGGAAATATGTATTGCTTAATTATGTTATTACTTTGGTCGGGCTCCAGTCAGTTGCACGCAGGTTTTTTATAGGTGATGTTCGGGGGGTTCAAAATTGAAAACTTTGAATTTTGAGGGAAAATGAATTTTTTTGAACAGGAATCTGTTTTAAAAAAGTCTTTTCTTTTCAAGAAAGTACATTTTTACAATTGGAAACTGGAAAATGATTAAGTTTTGAAAAGATGGAAAAAGTGAATTTTCCAAAGGTTTTCTTTTTGGGAAAAACTCAATAACAAACTTAGTTCTCAACGGATTTTCAAGTTCTTGGTCAATTTGCAATTCTAGAAGCATGTCTCTGTTGACGTGTTTCAGGATTTTTTCGAAATAATTATTGTATAACATATGATTGTAAAAATCAATAAACACACAAATTCTCAATCCCATTGCATCAACAGAGGGTAAATGTACTGAGTTGGGTTTATTTCAGGAATAATGCTCAGAAATGGGAGAAAGTAGAGTCGGACTTTCCCCTCGTGTTGTTCGGAGTGCCTTACTCTTATTTAGAACGGATGACTGAAAACCACTCTACAGATGTTTTAAAATACTTTCTACACATCAAATAAAACATTTTTCCATTTTAAAGCCATATACAACAGCGATACTATTTTATCATATATTTTATTTTATGAATAATACGTATAAAACAGACCTGATATTTTAAGATGAGAAATAGAAATTTATTTTCCCATGTAGTTTTCTTGCTACTATAAATAATGATGAGCATCATGAATCTGAACGTACCAAAACGGGCTCACAACATCAAACAATAATCTTTAGTAATTTCAGTTGGTTTTTAGAAGTATCAAATGTTACTAAAAAGTGCTTCATGTCGACTTGCAGTGATTTTAACTTATGATCTCATTAAATCGGCTTTATATACTTCGTAAGCAAGGGAAACATTATAATCTGAAATAAACTTATTTTAAACAGAACGTGATTAATTCTCTCGAAAAAATAATTATAATAAATATAACTATCGAATAAATGATACCGATAAAAGTAGAATTTTATCAAAAAAAGCAAAATGTGCTTTCAGTACCTAATTATAATATTCTTACAACTTAACAAGCAAAAATAATTTTAGTTTTATGAACAGCAACTTTAACCATTGCCTCCCAGCGTTTCCTTGCTAGTTCTATTATTAATGGGTGTAAACCTCTTTATAGATTTTAGTAAAGCTTTTGATACCATCTCACATGAAATTTTTGTTAAAAAGTTAATGACGAAATTCAACCTAGAGCCAACTTATGCAAATGTATTAAAAGAAAATATCACAAATAGAAGATTTAAATTTTCAAACAGTGACAAATGGTATTATCCCAAAGTCTGGCACAGGTCAAGGATCTTCAATGGGGCATTTGTGCTATAGTATGTATGTGAATGATAAAAAAGAAGTAATTAAACTGCCATTTATTTTATATGCAGATGATCTGGTCATTTATACTTCTGACAATGACGTTAAAAAAATAGTTGATAACTTGAAATCATGCTTCGCAGAAATTTGCCCTTGGTGTGATAAAAATGATTTAATTGTAAATGTTGACAAAACAATGTATATGTTTTTTCACAAAGAAAAAGACCCCATAGGTGAATCAGTAGTTCCCATGATTGTAAATGGATTAGAAATAGAACGAGTTTTTATGTTTAAGTATCTTGGGATAATTTTAGACCCGCATTTAAATTTTGATAAACATTTTGATTCGATATTAGCAAATGTCTCGCAAAGGCTATCACTCATGCGTGGATTAAAAAGACAACTCAGTACACAGACAATGATAAATATGTTAAATGCCTATGTACATTCAGTGACAGACTACTGCATTGAAAATTGGGCAGTGCACTCAACTGAAAAGTTGTCAACAATACAAGATAAAGTTGATCGATATTTAATAAGTTGTTTTTTCCCATCCATTGTACGTAAGTTAGGAAAAAGAAAAAGATCATACACAAGTGTACGAAATGGTATTGATGTGGTTAAACTTAGATCCAAATGTAATTTTTGTCTGTGAAACAAAGATAAGATTATGTTCTATTAAAATACCTATTTAAACAATACATAAGAGGAAGCCTAAGTTTTACATCTAGAACCAAAGATTATAAAATGCCTTTAATTAACGTAAAACAAATGTACTCTAGAACTTATAATAGATCCATTGAATTTAGATCACATACACTATGGAATAATGTTCCTAATACTTGGGATTTAAAAACCTTAAGTTATGAGTCGTGAGTCAAATGATGTAAGGGAGGTCAAAAGGTCAAAATCGAGTAAAGTATCGATTCTGATCGGGTTTCGTATGGAGAATCCGACAATGACGTTCAATTTGACCTCCGATGATCCCGCGACCTTCAAGGGATCATAAAAGAGGTAAGGGCGGTCAAAAGGTCAACATCAGATAAGGTATCAATTCTAATCGGTTTTTATATGGGAAATCCAATTTTGATCTTCATTTTGACTTGGAATGATCCCGTGACCTTCTATGTGAGGTCAAAAGGTCAAAGTAGAGTAAAGCTTCAGTTATAGCGGGTTTTTGACGCAGACTTTGATTTTAAAATTTGTTTTATCAGAAGGACAGACTAGGTTTTTGTTTACACCCCTTGGTTACATTCGTTGTAACGGTTTATTTTGAACATTAAATTGCTCCGAATTATAATATATCATGTATGTTGACTATTAGGATTTACAGTGTCTACCAGAAAATATGAGAAAAAGAATGAGTTTCATGAAAATCCTCTAGCAGGTCATTTAGGTGTCTCAAAAACACAAAATGGTATAAAACAAAGGTTCTTTTGGCATAACATGAACTTGAGATTCATGAGTATGTAAAAACATGTAGAAATTGTCAAGAGTTCAAGATAGATTTAGCAAAACGTAAAGGGTTAATGGGAAAAGTCCCTTTTGTAAATGCGGTTTTTGAAACCATACATATTGATTTTATTGGGCCTTACCCCACCAGTAAACACCGTAGAAATAAGTACTGTTTAGTTGTTGTAGACCAATTATCTAATTGGGTTGAATTATTTTCTTTGCGAAATGCGACAGGTGCTAAAGTTTCAAATATTCTTGAAGACGAAATTTTGTGTAGATAAGGATGTGTTAAGAATAATGTTAGTGATAATGGAACTCACTTTGTTAGCAAAAATATGAAAACCCTATGTAAAGACTGGGGAATTACGCATGCAAGGTTATCGGCATATCATCCGAATCCTAACAGGGCAGAACGTACAAATCAAAATCTTATAAGAATGATCGCCACTTATTTAGAAGGAGGTCATGGGAATTGGGATATACACTTATAGAAGTTTGCATTTGTGTTAAAATCTATGGTTGGTGATACAACCAAAGTTTTACCCTCATTATTAAATTTAAGAAGAGAATTAGCACTACCAATACCAATAGATAGAGCACTTCAAACCAAGCAAGATACTGTTTGTATTCTTAAAAGATAAATTCTTTTCTTAAGTCCTTAAATACTTAAAGATATTGTTCAATTCGTCAGAGAAAATATAAAGAAAGTTCATGAGAGAAACAAAAAGTATTTTGATAAAAGTCGTCGTGAAGTAATTTTCAAAGTAGGTGAAAAAGTGTGGGTGAGAAATCATGAGCAGTCTGATGGGGATGCTCAACTTAACAAAAAATTCTTTCCGAAGTGGCTTCGTCTTTTGAAATCCTTTAATAGCATTTTGTAACACGTATATATTAAATATTCCAAGTAGAATAATTCCAAAACGACTGGTTTCGGATCTCAAACCTTTCGTAGAAAGGGTTAAAGTAAAACCACCAGCTCAGAGTTATGAAAAACGCATTCAAGTTGATCCAATTTCATCAAGACTAAGACCACGGAAAAGCATTAGCTATAATACTTAATTATATGATTTTCATAATTACTGAATTCTATTCTAATTGTACTTTTATTTATTATTAGCACACGGGAGAATGCCGCAAGGATATCTTCCTGTCACGGGAAGAGCCACAGCTCTCCTGAGGTTTCAAAAGGTCAACAACGTTCATCAGACTACCACAAAGCAAAACAACAAATATACGACAAGTACGGACCATTCAAACAACCACCAAAACATCCAGATTATGTAAAATTTAGAAGAGAGTTTAATAATTATGATGTATTCATTAATAGACCCCATCCTTGTGAAAATGTTGTGTATGTTTGGTCACTTAATAGAAAAATGTTAACGTTTATATATAGAATTTAACAATATATAGATGATGAATTTACCACATCTCTTTGCTATATAATATAATAATAATGATTTATTCCCTGATCGATGCGGCCATAGCCCTTACAATCATACAGAATACAAAGCAATTTCAATATTTTAGAAATATATAATTCATTAAAAATATTAAATGGGATCCCACTTCATTAATACCCTAGTTTAAATAAAAATAACCGATTATTTTTCGGAATATATATTGGCCAGGGGAGTCTGGTCTTTTGAACAACTTTCATGAACAGTGATTTACGAAGGTGTCTCTCTCTCTCATTTTCTTATAAATAAGTAATTTAGTTATTTTACAATTTGAAGTTAAAGATAGTTTTTTTATAATTTATGATGTCGATTATTTTGTTTGAACAAAGGAGTCTTCTCGTAGGTCAGTCTTTGGTGAATACTATCGCTTAAGTCATTATAGGTTCTGAGTTTATTTTTTTTTGCTTAAGGGGGGCCTATAACGCGTTAGTTAAGTAGCACCAAAAGCAGTTTCCGTGAGTTTTTTCTTTTATTTTATTTCTGAGATGTACCTTGTAACCGCAAGGGAGCGGAAGTAAGATTTACATTATGCTTAAATGGAGAACTGAGGTTTACACGTAGAAGTATAAGTATACTAAGGTTTACAATACAGTTGTATTAATAATACATGGCAAGATACGATTTACATTAAGCTTATGTTATTACAATGTATTTGTACGCCATGATTGATTTTCTAAAGCATGGTTCGAGACACGGTTTTGAAATAAATTATAATTTACGACAATTACGACAAAAATTGATGTTACAAAAGTTATCCTAAGAGGATAACTGACTTAATTTTGGCGAATTTTTGGTCACAGATCAATCACAATATAATTAAAATTTTAATTTAAACTTAAATTTAATTTAATAAAAATTAACTTTCGAATGAATGAGAGGAGAGAGAGAGAGATTCACCTTGCTTGCCCCATTGCTCAGACCAGACTATATATAGCGTCAATTAAACTAATATTTTTTATTTTTGAAGAATTACTTTAATGGTACAAAAATTTTGCTATATATAGCTGCAGTTTTTATATTACCCATTTCAAGTCGATGACTGTCATGGAATTTCAAAAAAGTCTTACCAAGTCCATGAATGTCATGGACAACAAATGCAGTGGCCAAAGTACCAGCTCCAAATATGTCATGTATAGCAAATGCTTGGCCCTGGCTACCAGGTACATGACATACTTGGAGACAAAATGCAAAGCATCAAATACCAGCTACATGTATTTGTGTATTTAAAAAAGATCCTAGCAAAAGTGGTTTCAAAAAAAATTTCGACAATATATTTAAATCTTACATACAAATTTGAATCAATTAGACTAAAAAATTTATAACTACATTAAATTTTGTTAGATATTAAACTTTATATTTTTTTTAATTTATGGAGTCGAATTAAATTTAAATCCAATGGAATCGTCAAGTCTGTATATCTGTACAACATCCGGAATACAGATAATAACATTCCCGTTATTTAGCTATTTTTATTAAGTTTTTGCGGCGTTTTTGAACAGACCACATAGTCCTCGTGGTAATAATTAGAAAATAATTAATTATACAGTTTAAATTATTAAAATAAATTAGAAATTGACAGAATTTGGTGCTTCAGACGTTAGTGTAGTGTAAAACCATCAAAAATTTCAAAAACTACCTAATTGAATTCAAGAATTAACAAAAATTGTGACTGGTCTGTTCATAACGTGTTGAATAGGAGCTCGTGGTTTCCCATTCTACCCTAAATTGGTAGATGGGTTTTACACTTGAGATCACTCAAATTCATTAACCCTTTGGGGAAAATTATTTTCTAAATCTGGTTAAATTGGTATAACATAATATCGCTTAATCAAATCAAAAACTTGATAATACACCAAGATAAACATCTTAGTGAACGGGCAAGACTTGGGGGGGATGGGGTGATTTTTTCAATCATGGTGCTAAGAGTTAAATGTGACAATGGGGCGGGGATGGGTTTGTGGGGATGATTCTGGCTGAGTGGCGCGAGTGGTCTGGGTCAAAAGTGGGAGGAGGAGCTTGGTGACATTGGCACGCCAGAGGAGTGTTTTGTTCGGGTCTGGTTACATGACAGCGGTCTCTATACTGATGTATGGTTCCAAGTTTCGAATGTCGTGGATGGCCCTTGGGAATTTTAACCCGCACTACATTACCCGTTCATAGAGACCGTCATTGTCATATTGGTGCTGTGAGCGTGGTGGGGGTGTGGTCAGGACGGCGGTTCCGTTCTTGTGGAGGAGGAGTAGTGGAGGAAGATTTTTCGGACTCTCTACCATAGGAGGATTTTTCGGACTCTACAGCATGGCCCATGCCCCACAAGACTTGAACCTTTTACCAGTCTGACCTACCCTCAACCACCGAAGCCCACTATTCTCATCGCAAAATGTTGAAAAATAACTATTAAAAAGTTTTGTCTAAAAGTTGTATGATTAAATAGCCTAACGGTACATCAATCTTGAATAAAACTATATTTATCTATCTAATCTATTTAGCTTTTTAGTACGTTTTAAAAACATCAAATATTATTATATTTATATTAAACTAATTTAATTTGACTAATTTAACCCTAAAGTTACACTACTAGTTCCGTTGTTATGGACTAATTGTCTCAGAATGGGGTGATAATGTATGACATGATATTTTGAAAAGCATTGTAATATAAATTTAATAAGTTAAACATTATAACCTTATCGGATACTCACATTTGTTAACCTGATTGTCATCTATTGTAATAAATGAGCATTTCTTGACCTTCAGCAGTCAGATCGATTAGACTGAAAATTTAGTTTTCCGTCAGCATCAGCGTAAATAAAAATCCTCAATAGTCCAACAATAAAGGGTTCAACTTATTTCTACGCAAATGCATCATTTCTTATATTCCAAGATTACAATACGTGCTTAGAAGGGAAAAAGATTTAAAGAAATAAAGTTTTGACATTTCTTCTTAGAACTTTACTTTCTGCTTAACTTATATCAATATATCTGAATGTTGAACATAAGGTCAAATGTAGATCCTGTACATTTGATAGTTTCTCAAGGATCCTGGAGAATGATTTCAAAACATTTAAATTTTATAATCAAAATGAACAATAATGAATTAGTCTACCTTAGAAATATAACCCAATTATACTTTAACTTTATGTCCAACTCAAATTTAAAGCTTTTGATCCCTTGACCAAAATTATCGTTAAACCAACCCAAATTGTCCATATAAATTGTGCCTTCACTTTCCAATCCATTTTTTGGTTTGGAAGAAAATATGGTTGTATTTAATTGGATGTGAAAACATCTTGATCGCAAATACCTACCCTGGTGTAGGGATAGAACCATATTTTTAAGATTAATTATTCCATGAATTTTAATATTAATTAATTAATTAATATTAATCTAGCATTCTTCAAATCAGCCACTGATAATTCACTCTATATTGAGGAAACAAGCGGAAAAAGCAAATAGAAGTTTAGCATTGAGCTGTATTTTCCAAAGATGGATATTTCTTCATAATAGTTTCAAGTTACGAGTTCATTTCCTACTATAGCAGATTAGACAGACAGAGTATAACAGATTTCATAAGATTTGCACGATTTCTCTTTGAGTTCTTTCTAGTCCTCTTTAAATTCACGTTGTGCGACACAAAGAGCCTGCATGGATGAGAAAAAAAAGCAATATGTCACATGAACTGCTATGAAATGTACATACACATATTGTACATTTAATTACCTTATAACGGGAGATAATATGAGGTGTTCCTTCCCAGGAGGTGTTCCTTCCCAGGAGGTGTTCCTTCCCAGGAGGTGTTCCTTCCCAGGAGGTGTTCCTTTAGCGAACTCCTCATCAGGAAAATCGTTATCATCATAATTTTCCGTAGACTCTGTGACATCCTGCCTTCATTCAACGATATGCTACCAAAACTAGTATGGCTGAACTTTTTTCCCACCCTCAGTATCATCTTCATCAGATTCGAATTCGACAAAATTTTATATTTCTAGATCCTTGTGACTGATGTTATGTTACAATCATTCGCTGACATTACTTCATTTACAAAAGTCATTGCGACGCTTTATCAAAGATTTATACATATAAATAAGACTGTAGATTACGGGAATTGTAAATTTGTACTGCTTAGAGAAGAAAAGGGTAAAAACCTTCAACTCACGATTCCACCAAACTGATCCTTTTGGATTTAGTTCGCAATGAGGTGTTCATATAAAAAAATGTCCTTCCGGATGTTTAATAACTTTCCACTTTCCTATTAAAACTTTCGCAAGAACAAACAGTCCTTTGAAAAACCGTTGACATGAGCACCTGCGATTTAGGTTTACACTATTAAGTTATTTTATACATTTGGTTAACTTTATTACTTATAATCGCGGTGGAGTAATGTGGAATTTTAAAATTATTTTATTTATTTTGCAGTAGGGAGATTACTTGTTTTCCATTTTTCTAAGGTGAGAGAAAACCTATGGTTACGCTTCGTTTAGTATGCATTCAGGGGCGTCTCGGAAAACTGTCGCGGCGATTTTCGCCCCGAGTATTAACTTTAGCAAAAAATCGTCTTCTCTACGATTTCTGGAGACGGTAATGAGGGAGTGCGCAATCAATTGGTGCCAACAGCAAAGTTGTACTTAAGCCGAGATATTAAACTTTGAAAGTTAGTAATTGCTCTGGTAAATTCCCTATCGGACATACATACCGTAACAGCTGTACATATCAAGGATAATGCGATTCCGCACGTTTTTAGCTCGAAGGCGAAGGTATAGGATTTGAAATTTGCATACTTTACTACTGGGCTAAGGTCACTTTAGGTATGGTATTAGCAACCGGTTAAATTTTATATAACCTGCCAACTATATTTCGTTAAACTGTTGCTAACTACAGATAACCAAAATCCACTAAAAACTATTATATAAAAAAATGTTAAAAAAACATAAAGTTCTAAAGTGAGAGGGAACTTAAAAGTATAAAACAAAGTTAACACCACACCCCCTATGAAGTAATTAGTAATTATCTTTATCTTTTAAACCACTCATTATTTTATATTGTTCGAGTGTATACGGCCCCAATAATGGGAGATATCACATTTGTATTAAGATATTTAAGAATGATATGGATTATTCATAGGGGGTGCGATGTTAACCTTGTTTTATACTTTTAAGTGCCCTCTCACTTTAGAACTTTTTGTTTTTTAAACATTTTTTTTATTCCAAATCTGTTCTTCAGAATAAGATTCAGTTTTGTCAGGACCTGTTGCAGGACATAGAAGTAGTGTAATTAATTTCCCTGGACACTCAAAATCTATCTTAGCTTCCAGTCGACTCTTCCTTGTGGGATGCACTTTATAATAAGCTGTAATGAAATTTCAAAATCGATTTAAATTAAAACAAAGAGGATAAACAAAAATAAACACATGGCACAAGACCATAGACAAAAATTGACAAATATGGAGAAATATCGTTATCACTTTGAAGCTGGGTTTACACCCGCATAAATATTATCTCCCATCACACCCGGGTTTCCATGCCCTTGCTGTTTTCTTTGACATTTTTGTGCTAATGGTTTATAATCGATTCAAAATAGTAAGGCACTGGGGATAGGCATAACAAATTATGAATTAAAATAATGTTGTACAGGTACAAGTTTAAAAAATTACTTACTTTGCTCCATTATGCTCTTTCTTCAAAAAAATTTCTAATATTCGGACACGTTCAAAATTTCTGAAACTTTGGAAGTTTCGTTCTCTAAATGCTTTTTGTTATAAAATATACCTTTGTTGATGAAGGTTTAAAGCATAGTTACAATTTGTTGAACAATTTAAAAAAAATCAAAAAAACTCAATTTTTTTATACTGGTATGCGAAATACGAATCTATTCATTCAATTGAATTTCCATGCAATTATTTAAGAATCAAAGCATCAACATAAATAAATTTGAAAATTCATCACGTATCAAAGCCAACATTATAGAACCCTTACAATTTTTTAATATATCAGTGAATGAAAGATGGATATTGCAATAAACATAAGGTCAGTTTTTTAAATTGTAAGCTTTTATTACATGTTTTATACGAATTTTATAAAAAAAATTCCTTTTAAAATAATTAACTGCTTTGTTAATGTCAAACTAATTTTTGAACAGGTTCCAACACTACTTTTTATTTACCGGGGTGTGGTATAATATTCCCATCTAAACCAGAAGACATTAATTCTTCCGGGCGTTGAGGGCCCATAAGTTGTAAAGGTGTAGGCGGCGGTTCAATTACTACATTCGGAAGAGGGGGATTAGGAATGGGCGGCCTTTTTGGGCGAAGTACTCTAAGCCATTCAGCTCCAAAAAGGGGAGGCAACCCCGCTATTTATAAATAAAAGAAACTTTAAAGATTCTGGCAACCTTGCATTAAAAATGATGTAAAATTTGAATGTGCTATTATGCGCTACAAATTAAACTTGTTGCTTAGAAGTTCTTTGGAATAAGTCATTCACAGATTTTGTGTCCTATTTAAAACTAAACCTATAAGTATGGAGTATTTGTTGTATATGTAGTAACCTATAAGTTTGTAACTAGTACAATATTACCAATATCCATAAAAAATACATTTATTAAATTTTATTAAATTATTTACCCTGGGGAGTAGGATGCCCGATTACTAGGTCCATAAAAATGAGGCATAGGACTACGTTGACGAATTTAGTCATACTACAACTTAAGTAAAAGATCAAACGGGCACTTTTCAATTGTCTAATTTGTGAAATAAGACTGAACGTATTTTTATATTCTGAGTTTTATTTTATATACCAGTTAACATCGTTTAGTTTAGATAAATGAAGCTGCTTAATAATATATACATGCCACTGACCCAAAATTTTCACAAAATTAAATGCATTTAGCCTTGTAAACTATCTTCATAACTACATA
>JAQFZB010000684.1:0-11472 GCA_034695165.1 Desoria trispinata | reverse complement strand
ATGTTCAATAAAAACAATAGTTTTGTGCGTGTAGTATTATTAGTAATTTCTATTTCCAGGTAGTTTTGTTACTATTCTGGCAAAATAGATGAAATACTTAGGGAAATGAAACAGATACTATTCGTTCAATAGTATTTTAACGAGTGGATCACTTGTCTAATACGCCAGATTTGATTACCATAATTCACTGAGCAAATAGTCTTCTCACTTTTGGCCTCAACTAAAAGTACCACTACCACCACCATGTTCTTTATCAGTCATCCAAACCAGAACTCTTGAAAATACAATACATGTTTTATAATACGTACTTTCTTTCATTATGTATGTTAAATTGAACTGGATGCCATGTCAGTGTAATACAATATGCAATTATCATTGCTCAAATACCAGCTAGTGCATTTCTAAACTGCCTGTCTACTATTATATGTCTTGTCCAAGGATTCTAATTTCTCAAACCTAAAATATATTTATTTTACATCGCCGTCTACTTCTTTCATAAGAATACAATAATTGCAAAATTGAAATTTAAATTGCGAAAGACTTTAATATTATAAAATTTCACTACTTTCAATTCCATCAAAAGTATTCTCATGCAAAATGATCATGTTTTTAAAAAATTACAATTTACTTACTTTCCCAATGAGATGAAGATCTCCTGAAGAAACAAGCACTTTAATTCTAATTAATCCAATTTCAAACTTTCTCACGTAAAAATAAAAATAAACACAAATATTGCTATCCGTAGAGAAAATGTCTTTTTAGAAATATATTTGTATTGGAAAACTTTAGTGGTAGACTGAAGAAAAAGGGAAAGTGAAAAGTAAAAAAAAATATTTTTTCTTTTTCTAAATCCAGTGATGATCTTTTTTCTACTGGAGAAAAAAGGGTTAGTTTGTCTTTTCCAGTTGAGGGGAAATTTCTACTGTAATGGTATAGAGTAGAAGGAGTTATTGGCTGTATTCTGTTGATATTATTGTTGAGAGTATGAAATGAGATAAGATTTCTTTTTCTGCTGGAGAAAAGGGTTAAATTGTTGAGAAGAGGAGAAATGAGAGTGAAGTCTGTAGGAGAAGTGAAATGAGAATGTGATGGAATAAATGTTAGTACGGGGCTATATAGTAGTAGTATTGGTGTTGTTGGTGGTGGTCTTATGTTACTGGAGTGCTGGAGAAGCCAGTCAACACTAAAACCAAAACTGAACTCTGCATCTGTGCTCTCTGCCTCTTCTGGAGAAAATGATGCTGGATTCTCTGCTCTTACTATGAATTTCATCCTGGAGAAAGTTAGGAGACAGTGTAGTTATACAACTAGTACTACTTTCACATACATATGAGTGTCCCTTATTCCTATACTCCTATGGACTACTCTACGCTCTCTCTCTCTGCTATGAACTAAACTCCAAAGTACCATTTTCCCCTCTTTCTCTCTGAGAATACTCCAGAAACTCATGATACTACTACTTCTGCTACTACTCTGCTGGAGAAACTACAACCAAAGATATTCTTACCCAACTGCAACTACTTCTTCATGAATTTCCTCTTCTTCGATAAAATTGTGAAATGCACTTGAGAAATTACAGCTACGAAGCTACTTTCTTCAAGGTTTATGTTATACCATACTTTTATCCACCACCAAAACCATACCAGAAGCATGCCACCATCACCAATGCAATGCAATACACTATACTTACTACTACAAATATATATGGATGAAATAACCAATGCATGCAACGTACTCAAATTTACTAAATTTACTTTTCTCCTTTCACTTTTATTTAATTTAAAGTATTATTGGGAATCTAAAAATACTAAGAAAAGAAAACATTGTTTTTTGTAAATTCGCTGAAGATTTACAATCAAGTGGCAGTTAAGTTCCCTGCAATTTCCCTCTGTCTCAATCTCTGATTAATGATTCGTTTTTTTTACCTAAAGTGAAAACCCCTGTTTCTTCTTTTTACCTCCTGTTTTTTTCCTTTACACGATCATTTGAAGAAAATAATCAATTTTAACTGATGAACAGAAACAGAAGAGCTGTGACTATGAGTACAACATTCAACATTCTACTGTTTTTCCTTTTTCAGCTATATTTACTCTAAATATATTTATAAATGATGGAAGAATTGATTCATTGGATTTGAAACAGGAAGTTGGGTTATTGGTTACTGTATAGTAGAAAATAGCTGCATGATCATTATAAAATACAATAGGAGAAGGAAGGAAGTAGTCAGTCAGTCCCCTGTCTCACTTTTGATTTATGACAAATACATTATTAGTAGAGGTTTCACTCCTGTGACGATGATTGGATTTGAAGTTGATGTTTGAATTACATTTCTTTTACAGAATTGGATTTTGTTTTGTACGTTCTTCTTTCTTATCTTTATAGTATATGAGAAGGAGGAGGGGATGAAGGAGCAATAATAATATATACTATCCAATGGCCATTGTCATGTATACTTCTATATATACAATTGGTTTACATTCATTTTCACTGAGCAAAGTTCAAAAGTCTACATGAGACAGACATAAAGAAAGGGGAAACATACACCTTCTTTTACAACAAATAGCAATCAACATTAACTCATTTTCATTGGTTTCTTTTCTTTCTTTGGCTTTTTTATTGTTTTTCCCTTACTTGCTTGCATGCTGCTGAATAGAAAATAAGAGAAAAAGAAGATGCATAACATTGTAAAATAATACCAAAGATATAATGAACGAATAATTATGTGTACTCGTACTGAAGAAAATATTTCTTCGTCTTTTAGGGAACTATGGGTACAAATAAAGCAAAGCAATCACGAGTCCCTTATAATATATTTGTTGTATTATAATACAGATTATAATTGTACAATACTTGTAAAAACTACTTTTAAATGCTACATATATGTTTTCATTTAAAACTGTTTAAGTTGGTCTTATGTAATTCTATTAGAGAAAGTCAAATAAATGAATTCAATGAATTGGTGGACTAAAAAGTATTTAAAAGTATAATAATTGATTGAATAATGCAATTGAATGCATATTGTAAATTAGTAAGGGAAGTGATATAACCACTATATACTCTCGTATTACACTCTGTGTACTTTTCTCTTCTTAATGTATCCATTTGGTCTAATGAAATCTAAAAGGATGACGTTAAATTAGTAGAGGAGAGGCAGACTGGCTTATTCTGTGAGGAAAGAACACAAGAAATGAGTATTAAAAGTATCTGGAGTGTAAACAAAGGATTTCAAGTTTCTCTCTCCATGTTCTTAAGTAAAGGGGACTCCATATCCCACCACTATCACATCACCATGTTAAAGTCTACAGAGATATGACAAAGACTTTCACTTCTACTGCATTCTGCTCTGCTGAGATCCCTTCTACTATGTATAATATTGCAAGTCTGCTGCGGAAACAACTTTCGGCTTTCCTCGGCTCTTCGTAGGGAAAAGAGCCATAGATATAATATGCTTTAGCTTTCCCAAACCAATTCCTGCTTCTCATAATGCTTTCACAAGTAGAAGAACTTAAATTCAAGTAGCAGTTCAAAGAGATGCTCCATTACTTTATAGGATACACATACAACATCAACAACACATCCTACATCTCCATACATTTTACCCCATTTAACTGTCATTTTTTTATTCCTATAAAAAACACAATAATGCGACAACTTTTTTGTCACATTCTTTTAATTGCCTAACTTTTCTCCCAGATCATATATTCCAGTACTCTACTTCAAGGCTTACCCTTGACCCACAATATACTTATTGTTCAACTTTTTATTATATCAAATGATTTTTTAAATGACTAGATGATTTTTTTTTCATTCAGCGTTTATCTTCAACTATCTACCAATTTTATAACTAATCAAAAACACATATTATTATGTAAGAAGATATGCCGTGAGACAAGTTTTGTTAAATAAATAAATTAAAGAATGTATTATTAAAAATACCAGGCTGTTTACAAGTTGAAATTTAATTTATCCAACTAGGTAAATACCTTATTTCAAACTTGGTCTTTCTACACACACCCACACAAAGTTTAGCTTAGCATTGTTATGTTTAAATTTCAAAAATTTCATAGCCCCATCGTAATAATGTAAGGAAAGTAGATAAAACTTTCAAATAATATTCTCATCTATTACATTAGAGCAATGTGTAGAGAGAATCAAGAGATTGCAAGCTGTGAGGATCTGTTATTTTTTCTCATTTCACCCAGAAGACTATGTAAGGATAAGAATATGGAGAATGGGCAGCAGCATAACATCTATATGTAAAATAACTGAAAAAGCATTGTTGACATTGACTTTAAAGTACACAATGGGAGTAGAACACATGAATATCTTTAACATGATATAAGAGCTGAATGAGATTCGCCTGAGGATGATTCTGAATTTCAAGTGGAAGTGATGTTTTGTAATTCAGTTAAAAATCATGAGAAAGCAATGTGGAAGATTGTCTGCTCTTGCATGTCACTTATTTGTTACGTGTAGTACTACTATACGTTTACGTAAAGTGTGCAAAGCTCATCGTTCCTTTTTGCGTCATCCTTTTGTATTTTTCTAGCTCAATTTCAGGGAAAGATTAAACTTTGCTTCACTGCAACATGAACTTTTCCCTTTTATGTCGTTTTTTTATTCTTCTTTTCCCTCTTTCTGCAATGGCAATGTATCATATAAAACCCTGCTAACGTACTCGTACGCACAATGGTCCTATTTCTACTAAACTGTACGTGCGTAAGTTGAAATTGTTGATAACTATTTCTAAATTAGAGCCCAAAGGGAAAAGATTCTTTAGATCAAAACTAAAAATATCAAAGCAATTCCAGAATCTTCTCTAAATCGATGTGGATGAGACAGAGTTTTTATTGATTGTCAATGTCCCGCAAGAATTACTTATCAGTCGTCACTAGACGCAGTTAGTATGAAAAAAAGCATCCTTGTGATTTATGTCCCTCAACTACAATCATTCTACACTGGAAAAAGTCAATACTATAATCCTTTCTTATTATAGCTGCAGTTATTTGATATGTGCCTTTAATATTATCAGCAAAAGCAGAGGAGGCTTATCAAACAAATTAGGTATATCAACAGCAATATAATTGAAATGATTACTTACCAGAGCATTTATTTGTGTCATTCCTCTTCCAATGAAATTAAAATAACATAGCATCACCATTCAACTAAAAACACCCATTCAAATGCACTTCCAATGAATTCAATGAGACATTCAAGTATTATAATAATAATATGGTTTTTTACGTGGAACTTTTCACTTGAGATTGTCACTGTTGTAAATAATTGTAAAATTGATGTAATAATGGAGCCATCTTCATTATCTTTAACGTAAAACTCCAATGAATAAAAAATAAATGATCCAAATAATCGTAGAGAAAAAAGGTTATCACAAACTAGTTGATATAGTTTATTCCAATAGAGGATTATTTAGATTTATGTTCCGCTGCCTTGTGTTACTAAAGATTAGATTAATTGTAAGTTATATTATGATCTTCAGATGTTGAGATTATTGTTAAAATAATTAAGTAGTACAATCGACATTGGAATTAAATCCAGTTCCGTAAAAAATAATTTAAATGAAGTATCTGAGAAAAGCATAATAGTATTGTATATAGTATCTTAGTTAGTTAGTAGTAGTAGTAGATGGATTAATAAGTTGTAATTGTTTCCAGATACAACTTGTAAATATTTGCATTATGGTCCCAGTCTCTCAGAGCAGCCCCATGCAGATAAGATTGAAAGAGAACATATCGCACAGATATAGGAATTAAATATAAATCTATTATATATACTATAAGGTAATACTACAACCACGGATTTAAAATAAGTATGTAATGTAGCAGGCTTTTTAATACCCTTGAAGAGGAATTAATTTCACTATAAAAGTAGTATATCAGAGGGAGGAGAAAGGTGGTAAAACAATTGTATGTGCAAAAATTATGTTTTTATGCTTTGGTTGTAAGGATTGCTTAACTATACTCTTAAGAAAATATTTTCCTACTAAATCCAAATGTGGAACAAAATTTCACAAACATCATCTCATGAACACAGGAGGCGAAGCAATAAGATTATGCAGATTTCAACATCTAAATGTTAAAAAAGCAAAGCAGTTAATAGTATGGCATGTTAGCACTAAGCATAATAACTTCCTGTAAGTAATATCCTACTTGATTGATTCAACGCTTATAATCAAAGCCACAATATTCTAAAATAATAGTTCAGTTTTGGGTAAATCAGTAATAAAGGCAAGAAGAGTTTTATTCCACCCCCGCCCCTTCATTCAAATTTAGGCCCCTTCACCGAAGTTTTTAATAAGGTGCATTAAAAAACCGAATAATGTAGATGATGTAGGTACATATATTGAGAGCTACAGCCACCAACGACGATCATTATAAAATATAATGAAATGGCGAAAGCTTTATTTCTATGCGTTGGTAATATTGGTTGTAGTAGAAGTAAAGCATAAAATGCTCTTGATATAAACGCTATGATGGCTTCATGCCAGGGGTTATGTTATTGTTTAAAAAATATTACCTACTTTACTACCCAAAGTGTTTATGTCTTCTCTCTGAGATGGAAATTTCGGAATTGTAAATTTTACGAGCGGATAATGGTTAATAGCTGTACGCATGCATAAGAACATTTTCTAACACGTCATCTTCATCTCCCTTTCAACACAACGCACAACCTTGACCAAATAAATTATCTTTGCAAAAAAATTATAATCTAGTAATGTTGCTAAAATTAACCATAAACTTTATTTAATATAGAACCGTCAAAAAATTCAGGATAATTCGTTTTCTTTTTTGAAAATTTTATTTCAAATATTTTTTTGACTGTGATAAGTGTATAATAACTAGGAATTTAACAATTAATCTTATTTAACAATCTTATGTTTAAACTGAGGGAAAATAAATCACATTCGTTTAGTTTTCGTAAAAGAAAGAAGCATGTACCTTTACACTGAATATGAATACTATTAAAAAGTATTTATTTTCTAATGACTATTAGGCTTCTATAATATCTGTACTGACGAGAAAATTGAAATTCACAGGAAAATTTTAATCTCAATTAACCATTTACAGGATCCATAAAAATGAACTATTAAAGAGTAAATAAAATTATTTATTTAAAGTATTATATTTAATCTCATAAGATATTTCAATAATTTCAGTTTATTGTGATCATCCCATACCTGATGGTTGTCACGTACAATGTAAAAGGCCATTTTATTATAATATTTTATTAACAAATAAATTTCTACAACAAACAACAACAGTCTAATGTAAATCGTTTATCTGCTAAATTGCTTGTACAATTCCCTGTAACCTAATTATCATAGGGAAAATTACAGCTAAAAGAACATAAGTTACAATTGGAGATTAGATTTAAATTCCTTGATGTCATGGGAAATGAAAACCACTCAAAAGATTTGAAAGGTATTTGAAATTAACTTTTGATTTCCTATTTAGCAGTAAGGGGAGTGTATAAAATTCTTAGCAGCAAGGGGGCATAAAGGCTCCACGTCTAAGTCGTAATTCCAGCCACATTTGTTGATTTGGAACGTACATCTCTGAAGGAATATCATCATCCGCCGTGGAATCTTCTCTTCCTGGAGAGAACTCCGTGGAGTCTGTCAAGATCAATAAATACTTAACTTCATATAAAGTACTTACAAGCGTTTTGCTAATCTCATCTGAAATGTAATTCATTTAACACTTCAATTTCCGACATCTTCAACTACTTCCATCTGTACATAATTAAAAATTATACCGCATTCATTTAAATTAAAGATTTAATTCTCCAATTTTCTTTACATTATCATTAAACAGATAATGGTTGGATTTGATTGTTGGTAGGTAATGTTATATATTTTATTGCATAATAATAAATGAGTAATTGAACAAGTCATCACCTGCTCCTGCTGATGTTGTACTTCCGGTTGGGGCAACACGACGATTTTTACGATTTGCTTTCCCAACACCAAGAATATCTCCAGGATTCCTTAGTAAAAGATACGAGACACCTTCACATGTTTTTAAAATTTCCAATTGCAAAATAGATTTTCTAGCATCATTGTCCAGCTCAGTTTCTGTTCTTATCCATTCTCGAAATGCTGTGAAATCCCGAAGTAGTTGTATTGCACCGCATTCACTGTATGGAAACATTAAATATAAAGATAAATAGGGAGCTTTCATGCATCAAAACTCCAAAGAATACAATAATAATCTGAAACTAAACAAATAATTCAGAATCATCGCATGGAAGCTGTCCCATATCACAACACAATGTCTCAAACTTGTTGATTTGTGAATTGAAAAACTTGTAAATCAAGTGCAGACTTTATCTTCTGCTTCTGGGCATATTCATTTTGTTTGATACAATATAACCACTGCACTCCTACTAGCTCTACTAAGGACTGATGGGGGTCAATCGGATTTCCTCAACTGAAGGAAACTTGGTCTATGTGTTTGACTGTGACACATTTTGGATGGAATGCATACAATACATATTTGGACAGAATAACCTCAGAATATGATGACAATCTCTATCATCTTCTGGTGCTTGTCATTTCTTTACTTTCCCTATACTACTGAACTCAAAGAGTAGTAGTGGTATAGTACTAGTATAGTAGTAGTAGTAGTAGTAATAGTAGAGAGAAAGAGGCCAACAAACATACTTCAAAAGAAGACGAGAGTCCTCCTAAGAGACTCTGCTGAGATATAATCTTGAGAAGTGCGCTTTAGGCAATCACTTTCGATTATTATTAAAGTTCAATTTGTTATATGTTGGGTCCTCATCGTCGTCATCGTCATCCTCGTCGTTTGAAATCACCAGAGCAGCAGAGTTATTGCTTTAACATAGATTTTCTCATCCCCATGTTACTCTCACCGCTTTCAGATATCGGTTAATATCAATATTTTTACATCATCATCATCATCATCATCCTTGAAGGTTGAAGAGAATCCAATTTATGAAAAAGCTTATCATATAGTATATATATTGACGATGATCACAGAGCTTCACTTTCTTCTTCTCCTCCATACTATACTTCCCACCACCTTTGTCAATTTTTTTTACATCTTATGCTCTCTGAATTTCACTTCAGCAGGTTACGTTTATAAGTTCTCTAGCTTTTTCTTTCTGTTCTAGAAAATTGCGACTAATAATGTAACAACAAGAAGAGGAAGACTGCATACAACTTGCTCTCTCTCTCTATAAATAAGTGATATGAGTATAGATTTGATTTTATGTTGCTTTCTCCCCTCAATATATAGGCACCAGAAATAGATATAATGGAAATACATGTTCAAATGATATTAACAAAATCAACGTCAAGAAAATTCAGGAAATGGAAATCTCAAGTAAATGGTAAATTTAATTTGAGATTTCGATTTCAAAATTTATACCTTCATCAACATTCAATTTGGTTGGAAATGGTTTTCCACGACCACCAACTTTATCATAAGTTGGTTTGCAATTTCTTAAAATAGCGTCGTTTGCGTCACAATTTATTTGCTCATGTTATATTTAACAATTTAACTCCTTGGCCATTAAAGATTATTATTATTATGATGCTATTCGTAACAGAACACTCTGACGATGGATGGTGAACTACTTGGAATTGGAATCAATTTTGTAAAGGAGAAGTACTCGTAGTAGTAGGAGTTTATTGAAATAATATGACTCATGAGTTTGGAATGGTTTTAAAACATGTAAAAAGATTAGTCGAAAGTTTTTTCAGAGTATGTTTTAAGGATTGTACCTGAAGCGTATTTTTCTTTGAAGTATGTATTGAAGCCAAGCATCACAGGCTGCATGGACGACTTGTTTCCCCATCGCTTCTTGTACAGGTCCTGGTACCAGTTCCACGGAAGCTGTTATCACTGGCTCAATGACTCTCCCTGGGTTCAAACGGCCAAGTAAAACTCATCTTTGGATCATTTTATGCTTCAATTCACAAAACACTATGAAGTGCTCCTCACTTACCTCCTTAAAATATTCTCATTGAACTATATCTAGCACTACTTATAAGCTTTGTAATGTAAACCACTTCTTTACTTACTTACGCATAAGTATATGACGTTTAATTAATTGCAACTTGAAAAAAAATTTCAAGCTTCCGCTCTAAATATTTCTACATATGTGTGTGATGAAATTAAGTGAAAGCACTTGTGGAGAAAATGAAATGGAAATCATTAAAATGGGACATCATTAAAATGTGGGCAAATGTAGGAATATATGGGAAAATATGTTCAGTGAGTGAAATGTTACGCTATTTAGACCACTTTTGGGAGAAGCACATTTAAAATTTCCCTGCAATTAATCACATATGAAAAAGTTTAGTTTACCTATGAATACATTGACGTAAGAAGATGGTTTATCAGGATCAAGTCTAGATCCTCGTCGAATTGCTTTCCAGTGATTAGAAGCAGGCATGTAGGATTGTAATGTGGCTAAACTCAATGTTCTACAAACGGGACCCACAGCTTGAAGCAGTTCTTCAGGCATTATCTATTTCAAAGAAGAAACAAAGCACATTATTCACTCTGTGATCTACCTACACTTGTAATAATCCTCACATTCGCAATGGACCTCACAACGACAACTATGATGAGCACGACGACTAGCATAAGGATTATGCTCAATTAAATTCATAGAAACATGTTGGATTTAACTTGAAATTTATCCAAGAAACTTGAGAAACTTTTGGAAACTACTCAAAGGGTAAATCTTGGATTCTAATTCATTCAAGCAAACTCTTCTCCCATGTTGTAGCTTATATAATATAGTACGCAGTGAATATATAGCAGGTAAAATGGCTTTTTACTATAAATTTTATACTTTGTCATTAACTAATCTAATAATACATTCCTTATGATATATCATCATACAGCAATAAAAAGGTCAAAGAGAACTGAGAAAAGGAGAACTTTTAATGATTTACGACTTCATAAAAATAAAATAGTATGAACTTGTAATTTTACACTATTATTAAAAATATATGGAAATAATATCTATAAAATTACTTGCACTTGATGAAGGGCTTCCCGTAAATCTTCAGCGCATGCTTTCCTATGCTTGGCACCAAGTCTTATGGAAATATCTTCGTGGTTCAGAAGAAAGTCCCGTGTAATTAAAACTGTCTGCAAAAGCATGAATTAAAATAAGAATTTAAACTAAAGGAATTAGAAACTATATATATATATAAGTATACAATATCGCAAATCGTGAGGAGGATATTTTCAACTATTATTAATATAGTTTTGAAATTTCACGTGATAATTTACTTAAGAAGAAGAAGAAGAAGAAGAAGAAGAAGGGTGCTTTTATATAGAAAATGGGAAATTATTGTAAACTTCTTTCTTCTTCTTTGGTTTGGGGAGAAGAAGTGGAGGGGAGTTTCTTATGTGAAATCTTATCGCCTTTGGAGTGAAAGTAAATTGAAGGAGCATATACCTCTCTAGATTT
>JAQFZB010000683.1:0-11486 GCA_034695165.1 Desoria trispinata | reverse complement strand
TCAGATGATGTGGCTTCGTTCGTATGTCAAAATTGTTGCACACTAATTTACCTCAATATACTACATGAGAGACATTAAATTTTATATAATTTTTTGATGATGAAGAAATCTCAAAAGTTGTAAAAGCTCAGTCTGCTATATTCTCGATGTGAAAATGAAACCGTGACACAGAAATAAAATTAAAATGGCTATAAACAGCTTAAAATATACTCATCATTTTTAAATCTCGAAAAGTCTACGCAAGATTTTTACCGTGTTTTGTGTTTCATCTTACGCATTTATACTATTATTATGGTAAATTCAAAAACACAACAAAATATAAAATTATCCAAGGGGTTTCCTTTCCCATCATCACTACCACTAACTACTAACAATAGAATGCACCAAAATTCATTTCCTTGCTTTGATTATATAAGAAGACGAAGACAACTTCTTGTCTTATTTGAGGTAATAACAATTTCTCAAGATTACATGCCAATTAAGGCTTCGAAATATGTAAACCGGGTGGTATAGAAAGAATTCACGGCCCTGATACTCATATACTCATATAGGATACAAATGAAAGTACGAGTCTCGTATCATATCATCATTAAATGCTTCACCGAAAGATTCAACAATGCGTAATGTGTCTCAAAATCCGTGCGTACATTGTTATATTATTATTATGAAGTATCTTTCGTTTGAATACTTGCCCTTTTCGCTGCTGTGATTTAATCGTAAAAATATACAAAACTAAAAAAGTAAATCTCAACAGCCAGCACAGCTCTGTTTAGATAATCTAGAAATACATGAAAATCCCTTTACTCTTATTACAATCCTCTGACGATACTATTTGGAAAACGATATTTAAATTTATGGCATGCAATTCCTATACATCACATGCGTCTAAAGGATTTGTATGATTTATTTATATACAATACACATGATTTACACAATTCCCGAAGAAAATAAAGCATTACTAAAATTTCTACAATTCTAGAGTATACTTTTCCTGAACTTGGGCCTTTCATTGTTTCTCCTTTTTCATATCATGTTTTACTTACAAGATGCTATCAATTATTATTATACAAGCAGCTAAAGATCATAGGAAATTATAAGTACTTGTAAACCAGCCAAACAGGCTAGAATAGAAAGAAGATAATTCCTAGTTTAATATCCCATTGCATTTATCATCATCTTCATCATCACTCCATTGTATTGTATTTTGTATTGTTGGAATGATGTTTGTGTGTTGAACTCTTCTCCTATAAGATTACAATTTGTTGCAGTGAATTAAATACCAAGAATTGTGTTTAATCTTAATCTTCACTTTCTTCCGGCATTTAGTCCGATTTTAACATTAAATTTATGCTCTTGCTTTTTCCGTAATCTTGCTTCACTGCTTATATGATATGATATCATGGTGTTGAGGTTGAAGCAGTTGAATTAAAACATCGTTAAAATGTCATTTTCTAAATTTTGCAATTTTTTATATAAAGAAAACACAAGCCTACTAATGCTTAATACTATCTTCTTTCTCATGGAGAGTTGAATTTTGACTTGTTGTTTAGGGATTCAATTTCATCACAGAGATTAGAGATGAGGTAGAGCAGACGTTGAGGCACAATAACATAATAACTAGCAGATCTTTTAATTTGTTTTCAGACTACATTGGAATAAAACTGCTTTGTTAAAACAAAAATGACCTTTTTGCCCTCTTATAATTGGTTTTTGCGCAAGAACTACAAAAGACAAGACAATTTAAGTGTAGTGTCAGTGGGGATATTTTGCATTATTATTTTCAGAACTATATTCAGAGAGACAACTTAATTGTTTTTCTGTTGAGCATCTTTTAATATTTTTGCATTACAAAATACTGAAAACAGAATAACAACAGAGACCCCAGAGGGAATGAGGCTAATTTCGTGTAATTAAATCAGTTCAATATAATAATTGTATAATTAGGTCTATAATTGTTTTAAGTGTTGAAAGTCAACTAAAATTATCTATATGAATATTTATCAACCTATAATTTAAGAATAAAGAGGTTATAGTTATGGAAGGTTACTTTTAAATTGTTTAAAACAAATAGCAAATTTTAAAATGTTAAAATTTTTAGCAGAAACAAAATGTCGCGGAAATTAGACATAAATCAAATGAATCTTTTAATGAATTTGTGGCATTTCTAATCAAACTCGGATACATGTAGAAATATTTAACTATTGAAGCTTGTAATTACATTTATGAAATTACTATAAAGCTCAAAAATGAAATGTCAATAAAAAAAGTCCAACTTCCTCAAAACAATAGATTATGTAGAAAAGTATTCTACAGAATTATTTCATCTTTTCTGTGAGTTAATGAACTGTTGTTCTATAATCTGCCACACAGTTGTAATAAAAATGACCCGCACGTACCATAGACTCAAAAAACAACCAAGTTGAGTTATTAAAGTTTTTATATAAATATTTCACACTTGAGTAGTCTGGCTCCTTTATGAGATGGGAATATATGTGTGGTATAGTAGTAGTATGTCGTACAATCTATACGAGACTTTGTTTATGGCTAAAATACAATTTTTTGCATGAAAATGATACCGGTAGCTATCGAGAGACTTTTAGTGCATAATAATAATATTATTATTATGAGCACCCATGAAGCATAAAGTATAAATTATACGATACATATATTCTATTACTATAGTAGATAGTAATAAGAAGGAAAGCAAAAGTAAATCTGATAAAAAAGCTGTTAAAACTTCAATCAAATAGATTCAGTTCCTTCATTCTGCTGTAATTTAAGGTGCTGAGGTACAGCAATGCACCAAGACCATGCCGAGATTTTTCTTTTTCCTTCTTCTTGTACTGCAGTAATGAACAATCTTTGAATGCCAAAGGAACGAGATGAAAAATCATTAGCTTTTCATATAAAAGCAAAAGAGATGAGGAAGTAAAAGTGCAAGGCGAAGGAGTATCAATGAAATGGATCAGGTTATAAATAAATATGGATAACATTAATTATTGATTTTAGAATAGATACTTTGTTTCTTTATTGAAAACATTTACCACAATACTAATACTATGCTGTAGCTCTACTGATTTGACCTTAAACCGTAATAATTGTTGTGTACAATGCACACAAGTAATTAAAATCCTAATAGGATTGCAATTAAATTTGTGACTCAACTCTGATGATGACTCTTTCATTTTACATGTTTGTTTAGCGTGATCTGATAACCACTATGAACTGTCATTTTACTGTCAACCGTAAATTGATTGCATAGGAATTATCTTATTTATCTGATTGATTAAATTTAATGTGCTTTTACTTCAATACAATTAAATTTCTAGAATACTAAATCAATATTTTATGATCACATTATATATGCCATTAAAAGCACATTTTAAAAGGATTTAAAGGACTTATCCCTCGCGTAAAATAAAATAAAATAAAAGTAGACTCAAGTCAAAAGTCAAATGAGTAAAATTAAAAGTTTTTCCATAAAGTATATATTATAGGCTCATATTTAAAAAATCTTGGTTGTAATTTGAGTCACGTCATTCAAGTCTCTCTGGCTGCCTTTGTTGCTGTCTCGTTCTTGTCAAAATCATAGCCAGTCTATATAGTTGGACTATTATAGAATAGAAGAGCAAATAAAAAGATATCTAAATTCTAAATACAAAGCAGCATGAAATTGTAAATTGTTTCATTTGAAATGAAACCATGATATGTTACTCTGATCTGCCCTTCCTTCATTAAGTCAAGGTAATTCCATATGTAGGGCAATATTCTGTAAGTATTTAAATTGGGTTTCATCAATTGTTTTATATATTTTACCACTATTCCCTTTTAAATTCTAAATTTTAAAGGTTAAATCCAAAGGGATTCTTTGTTTAAGGTCTGAAACCCTACATTGTTCATTAAATAAGCTATCAAATCTTTCAACAACAAATAAATAGGAGCTCAATGTTTTTAAAGTAGGGAATTGTTATTCATTTTATTCCATTGGCCATATCCATATCCATTACAAAAGACGTACTCCCTTGTCGTCATAAATCCTCATCTTATTACAACAAAGGCGGATATTCCCTGGAATGAATGTCATTGCAAAAAAATAATTTTATTTGTTTATTTGACAAATCGAATTCAACACTAGTTTCCGTATTAGTGGAGCCACAAGTCCACCTTAACATAAGAATCAATCTACAATCATAGAATATTTGCATAATATAATCAAAATAAAAGTCAATGTCAATGCTAAATCCATAAATTGCTAATTGTCCAAAGATTTTTACCATTTCCTATGATCCACTATCACTACGCATTCATAATTAGCTGCGTGAAAACGATAATTTAACCGCACTCTCATTTTCATATGATATGGCCTTTGTTGATTGCGATGGGAATGAGCTGGTTTTCCATTACAATTCATAGTAGCATGTAAAAAATTTAGAATTGTATAAAAATTACTATATATGGAGCCTGATAGCGCGACTGAATGACTTGACTGTTGTACTGGATTCTGGATTGTTTTTTCTTCATAATACTGGAATTAATTGTACCTCACGACTACACAGTCATCAATTAGAAAATACATGACAAAGTTTAATTCAAGTCATCCCTCCGTGGCTAATTGTGATCATCATTGGATTGGAGCTAATCCGTGATTGTACCTGGCGCATTTCACTACGTTTTTCAGAATTTGAGATAATTAACATTTTGAACACAATAGTGCGTCAGAAGAGGCCATGAGGGCAAAATTTATGTTAATTTACATAAAAGTAGGTACTGCTGAGTACACGGTAGCAGCTATCTCCTGGAGATCATTAGAAGAATCAACGTTTCTAATGATTCTTACAAATAAGAGTAATAAGTTTAGGACTTTAAAGAAAAAGTGGAATGTAGCGATTCATTGAATTATGTGTAGATTGGAATGAGGATTCAATATTTTCAATGGAGATATCTCAGGGTCACTCATTGACTGCTCATTATAATATATTTATATTTTTACGTATACCTAATTAAATATGGGAATAGGGCGAATTCATGGATTAACAAAAATACATGTCTATACTACTTCTGGCTCATACAGATATATGTTGATGCAAAATGATTTGAACATTGCGTAAGAAAGGTCAGGAGTATTATGTAACTAATAATCATATTATTGTATTGTCCAGACAGGCCAACAATAGTCGTTGCATGTCTTTTATTCAAAATGAGGCGAAGGTGATATTTCGTGATTCTGAAAATGCACATTTACACAAATTGTGACATGCTGAATTTATAAATGAGATTTATTTAATTATGATGTATAAAATGAATTTCTTCCTAAAAGACGAGACAATCTTGTATGACTCCTTATACCATACCATCTAAACTCCAAAACTGAAACGGAATAGCAAGTTTGGGCTCCCGGATATTTTGATGGGAATAGTATCGGAAAATACGTTGTTTTCATAACTAGAAGAGGAGGAATCCAAGGCCGTTTATTTATACAATATATGTGCGTTGTAGGATTGTGAATTGAAAACATGAAAGCCTGTACCAAAAATAGTGTACTTGATAAGCATATGATATGCATGAATATAAATTGCTCCTTATGACAGATTTAAAAGGACCCTTGTCAAGGAGCAGAATGTAAATGTGCATTTGTAATTACCCATTAGCTCTATTCCCCAGTGACCTTAGACCTTGAAATTTAAAATTAAATTCAACACAAAGCAACCAAGTCCACGACCACAAGAATAGAAATTTGGAAAAACCCGTTTTTGTACTATTATATATCTTCTGAAATCAAGCAACAATAATAAAGCATTTAACCTTTATCCTATGGCCTTTCTTTTATTCCCTTTACTCTAACTAATAAGGATTCTATTATTCTATATCTATATGAGTTCGTTTTCGTTGGAATCGTATCGTGTTCCATATTCTTGACTTTTAAGGGCCATAAATTATATGCATTAGAGATTGGAGCCACATGAGTAATACAAATATTCAGAATAAACAATGCTTCATAATAAGAATAATATAGTAAGCATAATAATAAACTGATACATTTATTGTGAAACCATTTTCCATGAGCAGAAGAAAAATCCCTTTTACTTTCAGCATTTGAAATCCTTTGCATAAGGTTTTATTTACCCTTTCGATTTCATGCAGTTGAGTCAGCAAAAGGGACTTTATTATCTTGTTATGATGTTATATAGCAGCCAGCAGGAATGACCTTGTTTTTGAAACATACGATTTACGGAGAAGCAATTTTAAAGTCTTGTAATATTCTTTTGTTTTGATTTCGTGCTCTCTCAGTTCAGATTTTGTTTAGCTGTAACAAACGTTGTAGGAGGAATAATTGATA
Organism: Desoria trispinata; assembly: GCA_034695165.1. NCBI lineage: Eukaryota > Metazoa > Arthropoda > Collembola > Entomobryomorpha > Isotomidae > Desoria > Desoria trispinata. Next base: position 5,149 of record JAQFZB010000683.1, on the reverse strand, counting down.
TCCTTTTCAGCAGAAGGGTACAGGGAGCTGCTGACCAAAGGATCAGGAAAACAGCAAAAGATCACGTTTTCAATACGTGAATTGTCAATCTAGATTCTATATCTATATATATCCACAGCTAGAAGTTTTGCATTTCGATATTCAATTTTGAAACCTGGGATTCTCAAGTCTATTGAGGCAAGCAAATAATAAAGTCACCCGAATAACAATTGCTTTGCTCTTAAACCATTAAGAAATTGACTTATTTCATCACCTTCTTAATGTTAAACCATATATACGTCTTCTAGTTATATACTCTGTACTATGTTATATTAAGGGGTCTAGACAATTAATGTAATTGGACTGTTGGAATATGGTTTGAAAACAAGAAAATATAGCGACTGTCAACATCGTCTACGCTTGAAGGATGAAAGTGAATTTTCTCGGAAGTGTTATTACACTTTTACAATCACTGCTGCCTCTGTGTATATAGCAAAGCCAAAGTTAAAACAATGCAAACATCAGATGAGATTTGGACAAGGAAAAAAGGAAAAGACTGCTGCTTCCTACTCCTACAACTAATGGAACTAATAGCTATTATGTATACAATGGTATCACACACCGTGTCACTTTCCCCCCTTGGGATATACCCTCCTTGTCAATATTGACATGGAATTCTTATTAATTTTGTCAGCGTTCTGCTTCCCTAGTACCATACCAGCAACAAGAGCCAAGACCTATACCTAGCTATATAGCGTTATATCCAACAATATGGGACAGCTTATCTTCCAAATAATAATCTGGATAAAAACAGAATTCAATTCATTTATGTTTCTGCTACACGATGATAACTTGTATAAGATTAGATTCAGATTTAGCATTTAGTTTTTAGTTCCGTTTTATTTTTATTGGGGCACAGTTAGTATGACCACAATTATCAGGATCATGAACATTAGCAAGTGTATTAAGTTCTGGGCTCAATATGAGATGAATATTAAAATAACCAAAGACCCTGAATTGATCTTATTGCGATGTGATCTGGTCTCTCTGTCTCTTCAATCAATATACATAGGATCTATAATAGTCCGGTTCTGGTGAAGGGCACTTTGACTCTACTACTATGCATGCACCATACAATAGTATTATAATATTTCATGATTTTGTTAGTGGAATATAAAAATGCTCTCTTGTTATGTCATCAAGAGGAACAGGATTAGGGAATTTACAAGTACATGCAAAGGAGAAGCCTGAAAGTAAATTTCTTGCTCAAGGTTGACCTTCCTGTCCTGTTGCTCTTGTGTACTATATCATACATAATTCCCAAATACGATCTAAGCTATATACTCTTTAAGCCATAGTGCAGTGGTCTGGTAAACAAAATAGTAAAACTTATTGATTTTTCTAAAAAATATTTATGTCGTCTCAAATGTTTCTTTTATATGACCCAATCTTGTTTTTTTAGAATGTTTTTTATCTTGGGCCAAAATATATCATGGCACGACCAGTTTACTAAAAGAAATTCATCATTTTATTTTATAAATATAAATAATAAAAACAAAATGCACATGTACTGCATAATACTGTGGAAATCCCGCAGAGGACTTTGTGTTTGAGTATTTTGAAATAAATAATGGTAATGGTTCATTTACCTTTTTGAATAATGTTTTCATGCTCTCGTCCTCGAAAAATCTTGCTTATCTTTCTACCATATATACAGATATACAGTTTTAGAGTAAATTTGGAGTTTTGGGTGGAGTACATCTAGAACAAAAGTTTGTCCTTGGTTTATTGCTCTGGCTCTATAGTAGAAGAGATCTTCTCTGGAGTTTCAATTCTCTTGGGATATGGATTTACTAAGATTATGGTATTTTTGATTTCACTACTTGTTTGCCTTGTCTTCTCTATACTTACACTTGTACTACGGGATACGTGATGCAAGTCTCATTTCAGAATTCACAGAGATTTTATATTTTTTCTCTATTACTAATACAGTACTCACAAATTGGCTGAACAAAGAAACACAGAAAAATAATATGTTACTTTTATAAAATATTGAAACAAAAATCTCGTTCTCAAAGATTCTGCAGGATTTATTTATTATGCTTTTTTAAATTAAATCTTAAATACAGACACAGGACAGGTTATGGGGAAAATATATCTTAAATTGTTATGATGATGTTTTTTGAGTGAAAGTCAAGTCCCGATTCATATTTAGTACATATATAGATCATAGCCTATACGTTCTATGGACCATTGACAGAACAGTGTTTCATTCAGATATGCAAACAATGTCAAGAAAAATTTTATTATTGTTATAAAATGTGTCAAAGAGATGAGCTGTTCTTTGACTAGACACTGACGTAGCAAAACATGACACAATATTGTCAGTTTTTTTGAGTCTTGATTTAGAATGCCCTCGCAAAAATCTCAAATCTGGGTCAACAGGATAGACAATACGACATTGTTCTCAACAGATGCGCATTCTATGAGCTTCTGTTTTGGAGATGTACATTTTTCAACTTATGAAACTCCTTTGCATTTTTTAAATCTTATTTTTTTTAAATGGCCTTCATGAATACTTTTTTTAAATATTATTTTAATTCTGTTCTGAGCCCTATTAATTCTTCTGAACTGAAAAGAAAGTTTATTGTATTTTTGCCAATATTTGTTCCCATTTACAGAGAGAGAGAAAAAAAAGAATTTTCTTGTTGAAGTCAAAAGTTGTTGAAATTGCAGTTTTTTCCATTGCAGATGGGAACAACAACTGGATGAAATGGTCTAAATTGCTAGTGAAACTAATCAAAAACTCATTAGCAAAGTATAGAGCCATGGGAGCGTATAGGATATAAATGAGAAGAGATTTGAATGTGAATTCTCAGGAAGTTCATAAGAGTCGAAGACCGACCTGATTTGCTTCTCGGTCTGATGCTGTAATCATCGTTTTTTACTTTACCCGACTTTTAGTAGTAATGTGGTGCAGGACAAGAACATTCAGTTCAGTCAGGTGCCTAAACACCAGCGGCTATATATATAAACTACAACTCTATATAATAATTGGCTTTTTAAACAGGAATTATACTTCTCTGGCATGTTGCAACTATTGTAGAATGAAAGTAATAAAAATACTGTAGTAAAATTTTAAATCCCCTTATTATTGCACTACTTTAGTTGATATTGATATTACTTTTGAGCTCCACTCTTCAATTTAGAGCAATTTCAAGTTACATTTTGAGCAGTTGCCTCAAAATCAAGTTCCTAAGTAGAATTTACAATTGATGTCGATGATTTTTTAGACAATATGAAAACTTCAATGGTACAATTTAGCTTTTTTGCGCTATGCAATAAAGAAATGAGTGTAACGAAAATAAACCATAGAATACGCATTCTTTACGCATGTATTGTGCAAAATCATAAACCCAATTCAAAACAAAAATAGCCATACATCATATGACATCAGAGGAATATAGGAACCATTAATTGCAATGCTTAATGCTTGGATGGGGGTACGTCGAAGGAGTTCAACGAAGCGCATATAAAAATTACCAAATGTTAAATAATGTACACAGCACATTACAAAATGAACTTTTTGCTTTGGTTTTCTTCCCAAAAATAAAACGCGGAAGGAATGACAAATAAATACTAGAAACCACTCAAGGTACATATTATATTATCTGGCTATTTAAAATTCATCTGATTAAAATTAAATTTGTCGTGATCAAGTGCTGCAGAATTACAATGTCTTGCTATATGCTCTAGTAAATAATAAATCTTGCAATGGATGATGATGGACTTTGTTGTATTGTTAGTTTGAGATGTATGTTAATGTTACATAATTTCAAGATCTGTCATAACATATAAAAATAACATAAAATAACATTATCCTTTGACAATCTAAAAGAATATCTGTAGTTGACAGAAATAGGGGAGCAGTTGAGGGCAATTGTTTCACATTTCAAAATTCCAACACTATATAATATAATACATACATTGAATGTAAGAGAGTACAAGTTTTTGATCTTTGCTCTTTTTGTATTCAATTCAATTTAAGGCAAAATATGTCTCAAGAAAAATACGAAATAGGATCCCCCAAAAAAGAATAAAAAAAATACGCGGAATTGAATCAAATATATAACGCAACAAAACTAATTGAGATTGTCACGCAACTCTTCAAAACTCTTTTTTAAATAGCTTTTTTTGAGAATTCAATGGAACTTTGAATGGATTGAAAAAATGTAACTAAACTCTTATAAAACGTGTGGCATCATTGCGTATAGCATATTATTGTGATACCTTTAACTTGTGAAATGAACTCCTTTTTGGCAATCACAAACCACCATAAAGTAATCTGCTCTGTGTATGCCAACAGACATTACAGAAGGAATATAAGATGCTGAATAAGAACTGTTATTTTTAAAATCATGGTTCAAATTCGACACACATGATTGAAATTGAAATTCTAGGATATTTATAATTTCTATTACAATATATATTTCTACAGCATACAACCAGCACTATATATTACACTATATTGGTAATTTAATTTCTGATAGTGCAGTAGATGAGTTTGGAAGAGCTCCTAATAATAGTCCTGTATAATAGAGACTTGAAATAGAAAAATCTCTTATTTGCTAATCCTTCCGTCCACTTGATTTGATTGATAGGGTTCGATTGGCCAAGAAAATTAATAATATTTTTGGTGAACCTGCATGTTATTCTGTTATGAATTCTGTTGCTCCCCTTTTGAAATTGATTGTTTATAATAACATTGCATAAAAATCAAATATCCCTTTATTGTGACACGTGAATTGTGTTTTTATTCTATTACCAATAATATCCTCGATGGGAATTAATAACTTTTACTTATACCTACTGAAATTTAAAGTCAAAGCAAAATTCATTCATTTGAATTGAAAATCCTTCAATTTGATAATAATTGCATAATTTTTATCTGCTGAATGTCACTCTGAAAATCTCATCCTTTTATAAATATGTATTTTTGCTTTCATCTTCACCATCACACATTCATTAAATTAGTCTCTTGTGTGAAGGGCATCTAATTGTTATTCTTACCAGAGCAAAGCATTTAAGATGATAAAAAATTCATAATTTGTTTGAACATTCATTATTATTATTATTTTATCTGGTTATTTGATGTAAGCCTAAAAATTAA
>JAQFZB010000682.1:0-11487 GCA_034695165.1 Desoria trispinata | reverse complement strand
AAGGGAAAACAGAAATCCACTCAATGATATACCAAATGATAAAATATCATTTTGATTGTAAGCAAGAACAACTCTGTATCCAATATATACAATGGAACAATATATAAACAATGTTGCACTCCGAAATTTACGAATTGAATTCTCTGTTGTGTAGCACTGGTTCTTTTGACAATCGAATTTAAAAGGAATGGCCCCAAATTTCTCCTGAAAGTTGGTAATCGTTCCTATTATTTTGAAAAATACGTCGCTCAGCATTTTACTACGAATTTTCTCCAGTAACAGTTATCTGCCACTTTCTATATCTGACTGAAGAATTGTGAGTTGCTAATTTTTTAATGTGCGTAATAAGTTATAATTTAGTTTATGAGCATCAACCCTTGCTTAGATAACACAGTTTTCAGGATATAAACTGGAAAGGATATTCATTCTTAAAAGCTTTGACCCAAATGTTGAATAAATAATTTGAATAATTATTTTGATTTGTAGCTTTTAAACTACATATTTAAGTTCACAAAGCTGTTTTAGTGTGTAATTTTACATTAGCAATGTAAATAAATTCATAATATAATGAATTGTAAGCGTTTGACCTGAAATTGGAACTCATTCAATGCTACCATAAATCCAACAGTTAAATATAAATTACCAAATTTTCCACATTACATTGTTCAAGGTTATAACATTTTATATTAATGAAAGCATAAATCAATTTGGTTTATCAAATCGTCTTCGAAGGAAAACATTTTATTTTATTATCGACTACATATGTATCACATAAATGATACTTAAGATCTACTATACAACTTTTATCTATGTAAAGATATAACTTTTTTTATAATTAAAGTTGGGAAACTGACATTTTCACAAAATTTTCAAAATTTATTTTAATTGTCTCTTTGTAAGACAATTTCCGGAAGTTTCCCTTTTAATAGCCGAAAAGCGCAACTTATAAGCATAACTTTTTTCAAAGTGGCCATTCAGGCGAAAGACGACTATCGCTGTTCATCTTATTTTGCGCCTGATTTTTTGAGGTATCTGGCGACACGATTCTTGAGTAGTCCCATAAAAGGTTGCATTGTAAGTACTGCATGATTATATGAGAATGAAAGCTTGCAACAGTCTAAGGTTTCGGCTTTGTTAAGTTGCACAGTAAGTTTATTACAAAAAAAGAGGGAATATTTTCAAGTCGTTGTCACAATTAGAAGCAGTTTGAACGTTTAAGAATAGTACAGTGATGCAAGTAACCATAATATTATCATAATACATGCATTTAAATAGTTCAAAGTTTCAAGAGAAAAAAATCGAATATTCCCAAAGCCCGTATACAGTGGAATTGGTCGAATAGATTTTATCTTTCTGATAAAAAAATTTCTTTGACCAATCAGTTCATTTGAGACTAAGTAATTTTTTTGTCAATGATCTTTAAACACTTGTCGTTAACCTTATGCGCAGGAGAAAACAAGAAATAAATGTCCATCGCATTGATCATTGGAAAAGTAATATATATTCCAAAAGCCGATATACTGTATGCTCTCATTGAACCACAGAAGGATATATAATCCATGTCAAAAAATACTGCGAACACGACTAAAAAGCGGTTGCATATATGTACACTGAACGACAGTAGTTTTTTGCAAAGATATTCAAGTTTCTTGAACCCAGAGATGAATCTCCCTGATTTATGGATCCTTGCAACTTACAAAGTTGATTCTCAGCGAAATAAGCATGGCTAGCCAACCAGAACCATAAGGGTTGCAAAAGTGACTGAGAATATTTCTAAAACAGTAAATAACACCGGGACCATCAAAGCCAAAAGCGGAATGGAGAACAGCAAGAAAAAGTTTGAAAATAAACAGTGCATTGCATCCAATCGCTATTACTACAATACGTATACGTATTACTAGAACAATGAATACGTTCACTTTCCAAATTAATATATCTTTTAAATGAAATTGACAAAATCAAAACATTTTGATTTACTATTATTCCATTTAAAAGGCATGGGATCAAATCTTTGAAACGGCCTAACGAAACGCACATGCTCCCTTATAAAGTTGTCCACAACCATAAAAGTTATTCATGTTGACCCTTTACGCCGAATATTGCAAGTATATAAAATATTTTTTGGCATTTTTGCATAATGAGACAATTTTGATATTATATATATTACGTATAGAATTCTACTAACGTCAGTATAAGCTTCATAATTATTCGTATTTCTTAAGCAATTTAATTTGTTATGGCAATACTATATACATTTTTGTATGATTCTGGAATTACGAGGCATACAATAATTCTTATAGGTTGAAGTCGACAGAATATTATTTTGTTTTTCTCTATAACACAACATAAAAAACATGAAAAAGATAATTTCAAGATCTCGTTTTATAATAAGGATATATAATATTTTTATTTCTTACGCAATTTTATCCATACGATTAACGGAGATCGAAACCAGTTCATAATTAAATTTGATGTATACTTTTTTCCTCTTTCTCTATAATAATACGATATTGGTATATCTTGTACGGTAGACATTGGAAGATGATGAAATAACACTTTATTTAAAATTCAAGCTTTCGGTAATACATCTTTAGAAATTTCATATTTTCTATAAATTTTTCCAAAATACGAACCATTCGAACTTATCAATTTATTTATATCTACAGTTTCAAATATGAGAAAACCTAACGTGTATGGTTAATTGTACTCTAATCCATGGAATTTTTTTCAAGACTTCTAAAATGCCCGAAGGACAATTTAAACGAAATTTTAACTGGTCATAATGTTTTTTGCAATTATAATTAGTTCTTAATGCGTTTATCACTAAGCAATAATTTTAGTCTCCCCTTCCTTCCTATAGCCAAATTCCTAAACAATTAAGATTTTGGAAGATGAATGCAAATTTTGAAAATTTAAATATAGTAATTTAAATAAGTGAAATATGTACTTTTCTAACAGGAATTAAACTTTCCGAATTTTTCAAATTATGATATTCCACTGAATTGGTTTGGGTTCCATCTAAAAATGAACGGATAAATGTGAATAAATTTTACACTTATCAGGTATTCATCAAGTGCGTATAACCTCCAGCTTGGAGTAAATTCTTCATCAGTTAAATATTGAGACTATTTATTTATTAAAAACCTAACCTCCAATGCAACATTGTGAAGCCCGAGTGAGGGTTGTTACTCTTCTCATTTTTATGTGAATTAAGATCGATTTGAAAAAAATGTATTGTTTGCGTCCTGATCAAGTCAGTAAAACTACTATACAATGATGCGTTATTTAATGCTAAACTACATCAAAATTTGTTAAAATTTAATCGCCTAATTAATTCAATGAAAAAAGTGTTGGGTCACCCCAACGGCGAACCACTTGACCAATTTTACCTACCTACAAACTCCATCTGCATTTTTACATCAACAACGCGTATTAAAAATTGGATTAAGATACGTTTAAACGTTCTTGAGTTATCCTGATTCGGACGGACGGACATAGTAGTTATAAGCCCTCACCTTGGCTAAAAACTTTGACATACGTTGTACCTTGATCCATGTCAGAACTTTGATACATGAGAGCCATAGTGGGTACGATGTGGAAAATGTTAATCCCATTTTAAAATATAAGCCTGTCATTGAAATCAATAAACTTGTATCATAATTTAGCTCCATGTCATTTGCATGTCTACACTTAACCACTGGTAACTGTATACATGGCAAAGCAGAGTTGAGTTATACAAATCATTTGGGCATAAAGTAACTGAAAGATACATTGCAAGTAACGACACTTACGTCCACCAAACTTACAGAAATTATCAATTTGAAATTACCGGTGAAGTATCCTTTGGTATTATCAAATTCAACAAAGCACAAAATACTTTACGCTAGATTCAAAACAAATGAAGAAATATATTATTTATTTGATTTGGATTACAATTCTAAATATTATTTAGAGATCTGGGTTAACTTTTACGGAAAAAGCATGGCTTATCATCTACAAGGAGGAAAATAGGGATACGTTCAGAAGATTGCAAAAAGGTATTATGTAAGATGAAGATTATCCTGAATCATTTTCAGGGCTATATACAAAGGTTAAAATTTACAATCCTTTTTAGATTCTAATTATTTTTTACGATTGATTTTCACTGCAGATGATTGTCTACGCAACCAATAAAGGAAAATCTGAGACCTTCGGGGTCAAATGGAGCGTTTAATGTTTTCTCTGCATTTCAGAGCATTTCACATGGTTCTCTACAAGATCTGATGCTTATTTGTTTGAAATAAAAGAAATACAAAATTCAATGAATTCGTTTGGCCATGGGATTCCATTGATGCATCCCACTGGATATTGTAATCAAGAAGATCATAAACCAAGGGAGTGTCGTGTATATCATACAACTATAGTAGGTATGGTAATGAAAAAACTCAATTTGGCAAGGTGTCCAGACCAAACAACGAGAAATGACACTTTGAAAGTGGAACTTATGATCCTCACAAGCTTATGTAGATATGGAGGAAGAGCTAATTGCCCTGGGTGATCCTATTCCAGGACTGGAATTACAGGAATTTTTCTATTGCATTTAGGGTGTTTCTTTTTTGAACGGAATTTTTCTCCCAATGGATATTGCCACTTGGGTTTGTGCTTTTCTCTCACTTTTACCCTCTGTAATTTTATGTAAAGGGCTTGAGTTAGTTAGTTACCCCGACTGCTACCAAAATATTTATTAAATGTAGTATTTCGAGATGTTTTAAACAAGTTAGGCTTTCCGGGCCATGATTTTGAAAGTTTGAAAGTCTAAAAACCCTTTAAGAGGGCTTTTATTGCTGGATCACACTTTTGATGAAGAGCACAGAGCAATCAGTTATTTTCACACATATGTAAAACATTACTGAAAGTACAATTCAAAGTAGATGACTACCTATGTCATTTCTTTTAAGAGCCTTTTAACCTCTTGACGATTGACTACATCGATGTGATGTAGTATTCAAAAATTCCCTTGACGCCTGACTACATCGATGTGATGTAGTATTTGAAAATTACCTAGACGCCGGGCTACATCGATGTGATGTAGTTCAAAATTTCATAATTCCTCGTATTGGAAAGTTCAGAATTGGAGAATAGTTGTTGAATATTTGAGAGTCATCCATTTCATATATTGCAAATTTCAAACGTCATTATGGAGTCTAATGGTAAGACGTTTATAGTACTAGTAATTCTGTGCTATAACTCTTATATTTTAGATTCACAGATACTTGTGGACGGTGACCCATATGGAGATTTATTCTCCGTCTCAGATGAACATGTACAACAAAATTCACATAATAGAATGGGAACAAATTTTAGTCTGAATGATGATGATGACCAAAGTGATGATGATGAACAAAGCGATGATGATGAACAAAGCGGAGATGATGAACAAAGCGGAGATGATGAACAAAGCGATGATGAAAACATGATCCTGGACAAAATACTGTAAATGCTACTTCATAAAAATAAAGCATAACAATAATCTGAAAAAGCAAACATTATACCAGAATACATGGGATTTTAACAAACCTTTCGTCAACACGGCTGGACGTTTCACACCTCCACAAACGGTAATGCGCCCAGAGTTCGGTGTCGATGCTAATTCTACCACATTCCAAATATTACGCAAGTTTGTAACTGATAGGATGATATCATCACAGAAAGTGAAAGATATGTGGAACAAAGAAAAGTAATTAATCGAAAATCATTTGTTGGATGGAAGGGACTACAGAATTCAGATTTTGGCTTCAGATTCAGATTAATAAACAAGTGCATACAATTTCATAATGATTTAACGATTCTAGAAGTTCATTGGATTTAAATTTAGGTTGGTTTCATTCCAAAAGTTATAAAAATCATTGAAAATTTGATAACATTTAATGTAGGCATAAAATTTTTTACTCGAGTTGATTCAGAATTGTACTTAAAATTTCAATATATTAACGAAATTTTTTGAAACCTCTATTGCTATGATTTTTGAAATACAAAACCTGTAGCTGGTATTTGCATTTTGTTGAAATGAATAAAGAAACTTAAAGCGTATTTTGTGGTTCAAGAAAGATTTTATTTTCTTTTCTCTTTCTATATACTATATTACAGTTTAATAAGTTATCATACTAGGTTCTCATATAACCAAAGCAGAGTAGCTAATATCATGTATCTACGACATGTCTTTGTTCTACACTAAAGCATATTGGATCCTGAACTATCAAAGACAATATTTGATGGGGACGATGGAGGATACCAAAATTTAATTCCTCTTGGGACGATCCGCACGGTTAGGTTAGGTCCCACAAAATGATCCATACGCTTCATAGTCGGGATTTAATACGCTATTTATAGTTATATTTAATATTTAATGTATTATATGAGTATTCTGGTCCCGGCAGTCGATTGTACAGTAGGTTTAGCTACAATCAATAAAGTGAGGTGACGGTCGCTAGTCATTTCCTTGATATATGGGACAATGAGTAGCGGTCTGCCAGCTTACATCCGACGTCAGTCAAGGGGACCGTGGAGGACATCATTAGGTATGGTATTTAGATTGATATTTAATCAGATTATGAACTGATCATGATCATTTCAATTAACCCCCTTCTTTTTGTAGTGATTCATAATCTTCACTGTGTGTATTCTTCAGATGGTCCAATCTACTCTTCTTGGCTTGTCACAACGTCAGTCATCGTAATACTATACTACCGAGTATTCTTGCTGGTGGTGATATTGTCCTTGGAAGGTGGTCTCCAATACGGTGAACCCAATTGTTTTAGTGTCCTTGTGCGGGATATGTTTTTCCCGGTGTATTTTTGACATGATGTACAATCTGGTATGTCATTGTTTATAGTTTCGCTACAGTGTATACACGGAACTGTTTGATCGTCGCATTTCCTTTTCAGAGTTGGCCCATGCTATACCAACATTTTGGTATTAAATGTTCTGGACTTGACGACGAATCCTGTTGTCATTTGGTTATATAAAAGTTGGATGTTATTCCAGGTTGGCATCTTGCAGGCAGGAGACTATATTATTTTGATGGACGATATCCGGCATCAATACATGTTCCTTTAGGGTGGCCTCATGCCGGAAAGACATATTCTTGGGGAGAAGAATAAGCGTGCACCGCCAATTGAGTCTGGGCCTTCATGTGACGTCTCGCATGTGAACTAGTCCAAGGAGTTGATCTCCTTATATCGTCGTTTGCGGTGTTGGTGTCTGGTCAGGCAACCATTAACTGTGGTAAAGCCTTCCTTGGATCAATGTGATGTATCGACCCAAACTACTGGTGTGGTTGCTGTAGTTGATTTTTAAGGTTTCTGCCAGTGATGGTGGGCGCTTTCTGTTCCATCCGTGAACATGTATGTCAGAAGGAAATTCATGATGCGAAATACGTCAAAAAATCTAAAAATAGGTCTAACAATATATCTAATTTAAATCTAAAGTTGATAAATATTATATTCCACTACAGAAATGCCAGTCGAAATTCAGCCGGGTAGCTTTTTTTATTAACACGTATAAAGAAAAGGACATTGAAACGTTTATGGATTCATTCTTGTTGTTTGATGGACAGGAAGGAGACATCAGGGTTAAAAGAAACGAACTAAAATAGTTTCACCTCAAACAATAGCCAGTTAAGATGTTCTACTCAAAAAAGTTCAATTTGGTAAGAAGTTTACAAAATAGAGCGTTACAACGTAGGTCGTATATTCCATTTACGGAAAAGCGATAAATTAAAAGCACTGATTTGAATCCAACTTATAAATGTAAGTTGTCTGTAATAGTAGTTTTATGTTCGTTCTAGCTACTTGTCTATATCCGGAACGTAGATGGAAAATGCACCATTTTGGACGTTTTGGAAACCATCCACCACATCATCACAAACCCCCCTCCATCTCATTCGGAACCCCACAAGCAAAATAATATAGCTTGATGATGATGATTATTTACAAGTATAAATATAGGAATGCATGAATATAAAAGAAATATCTCAAAGTTGAAAACAATTTACGTCATGATTGTTTATTTATAATGTATAACTGTATATTTATAATGTGTATTAGTTTAATGATGATGATTCATGATGATTGCTGAATGAGAATTGATTTAAATTATCCTGTATTTGAGGTATTCAAAAAATGATTTTTAAATATTTATACCTGGGTCAGTGGAAGGATCATTCAGTTTTGATTAAAAGTTAGTGAGAAAGTGAACAACTCTATTTCAGTGAGCAGGATGATTTGACTCTGTGGAGCTATATTGATATGTTAATAGTATACATATACAAATGTTTTATATGTTTTATATCCGAATGAACCGAATGAGGTTCTTTAACAAAGCTTCTGTAGTCAGTTTTTAGTTTGTTCATTGTAGAGTAGTTCAGCAGTGGGGGTTTCAAAAAGGTTTACAACGTCTTCTAAAGTCATACGTCATAGCTTGGGAGTCATTAGTAGATAGTCCTTGAGAACAAAAAAAAAATTGTTTAGAAGTATACGAGAGATTTCTGCAGATATTAAATATAAACATTCAGCCTCAAAAAAGAGGCCTACCTGGTGCTAAAGCTTCAAGCATTAAAAATATGAAGCTGTCAGAATGTTGAATCATCAAGTTAAGCTAGTCTTCCAAAATATCATAAAGACACCCGCAAATAGAAAAAAGTGAGGTAAAAATATCACCATAACTACACTTACGTAATACTATTTTTGAAAATGAATATTACATATTGTTTGCAGTGCTTCCAATCTTTGACGAGCATTGTCGGGCTCGAACGTGAGGTAACGAATGTCAGCTCCTTCAAAAACCTTATTCAAAACCCCAATTAGATATAGACTGCACGGTCCGCTAATGCTGCAGACGATGATTATATATATAAACACTATATATATATATATATAAAATAAATTAATCTTGCTTTCCATGACCTCTTCATATATAATAAGATCCTCTTCCTTGTTAATTAAGTAATTAAAAAACAGAGATTGAGGTGCTCTTAGAAAACTTTCGTCTTTGTCTGAAAATCGCAGGCGCTTTCAAATGTTGACTGCGACAATTGTCTGTATTAATGTTTTGAACTCTGGAGTATAGTCGAAAAAATGTATTTCGCCAATATCAGCATTAGCAATAGCCAACGCAACATGACATCTGTTTTTCGATAATCGTCATTGTCTTGTGTTTTTGTGATGATAATTGGGATCACATAATGTTTAAGGCTGACACCATACTTATTATAGTCGATGTATTTATTCTTGTCTACTGCTTTTCTTTTGTATCCAATGTTTTCCTTCCCTAAGATCCACCCTCAAGAATAATTTATTCTAGGTGGACTTTAATTTAAAATATACATTTACTCAAACTTTTCCACTTATCAATCCCCTCGTCGATTGTAATAGTAGAAACGGAAGCACAATCCTAGCAGGGTAATGTAGAAGTTGTAAGCCCTTTTGTATTTAGTGCAGTGATGGAATCTGTAGTGAAAAATGGGCTTTCAGTTGAGAATAAACCATTGAAACGGATGTAGTAAAGTATTGGAACATATAATGTACTCTAAAAAAAATGTACTAGTTGTCAAGATGTCAAAAATGGGTGAATCTCACATTACCCCATTTACTGTAACAAACAATATTCACCTAATTACCGTTGTAATTAGTTTCGGAGGTGAATGGCGCGTAAATCTTACGTTGCCCCATATATCTTAAATTTAACTCCTCCCACTGCCCCCCGGAGTGGTCACACCCCCATAGTCATATACTGTTTTTGAAAGCTTGTTACAAGGGCTTTCCAACGCCACCATATTTAATGGGGGTTGAAGTTTAACATTTGTTAAACAGTGACCACACCTCCCCAAAATGTGACCTGCATCATACAAAATCTAATGGGATCCTCCTTGGCACTTCTTATTACGAATGGCGAAAACAGAATATAAAAATGTACATCCGTTAATGAGTTATCGTGCAGACAGACGGACAGACAGACGGACGGACACTAAGACATTCCCATAAAGTATTGTTCCAATACTTAATGCTGAGAAGGGAAACAATTTGTGTAATCAAATTAGAGTTGTATCTCAGGGTCGGGATCAGGAATATGTGGAGATTTCTCTCAATCATAAGAAGTTTCTAATCCCACTACTTTTGGAAATGGAATGGCCAGTAGTGAATTATATCCAGCTTTTTTAAATACAACTTTGAGCTATGGGTAGTAAAAATGTTATGAAAATATTAATTAAATAATAATTAAATCAAATTACTAATGGTAACCGAAAACCGGTGTTAATCGCCACTCAAAACAATCGGTGATGCAAATTTAAAGCATCATTTAACACAAAATATTAGTGAACTTTATTTTAAAGTTTTGATCGCGCCTCTCCTAAGCAGTACCGATTTTCGGTTACCTTGTTTTATTTATGCGCTTTTAATTTGCCATTATATCAATATCTGTACCCACACATTTTAACGGATATTAAGATTATTTGTTTGAAAATTCTCACCCTGGAGCCTTACCTAAGAAAATAAGGAATTTCAAGATTTCATTTTTATAATGAGATTAAATAATATTTTAATTTCTTAAGATCCGTAGATCGTAGATAGATAGTAGATATATATACATAGGATTAAATGGTATCGAAACCAGTTCAGCATTAAATTTGATGTATATTTTTTCCTCTTTCTTTATAACGATACAATATTCATATTTTCGAAAAACGTTTTCATAATACTATTTCAACATATCATTTTATTTATACCTACAATTTTCATATGAGAAAACCTTAATGTATGGTAATCTGTCCTCAATCAAACGGTTTTTATTTCAAACTCTTATGATGTCGGAAGGATATTTTCAGGTTAGGCCAATCAATACATTGCCAAATTCCAGAATAGATAAAATTTAGGACAATAGATACCAAGTTTTGAGATTTTTACTTAACAAACACGAATTCATTTTATGTAGTTTTTAAAAATTATGGTGTTATACATTAATTTATTATGTTTCACTGCATTGGATAGGATTATCTCTGGAAATCAAGGCAAAATGAGAATAAACTTTATACATTACTATACTTTATGAAAATTATTTTTCATCCGGCTTGAAATAAATTATGCACTAGGTATAGTTGAAACTATTTATTATTTTAACAAATAAATTAAATAATTTTAACTAATAAATTAATAAGGTAAATTAAATTTACCTTGGTCTTTCTCAGAAATTTTCATAAAAGAGAACAATAGTAATCGCACTATGGTAACAATAGTAATATGGTAATCGCACTATGAAAGTTAAATATGTAATTGAAATCAATATATTTGGATAATGGCAGTTGCTAATGCAAACCAAAAAGCATTGAATTTAAATTCGAATTTGCAAATATTGTTTCTTTTTTTTATTTTATTATTTTATTTTTATTTTTATCTTTATTCAAGTGACTTTCCAAGTTCAGGGTACATAAGCGCCTTGTTCTACCACAAGTGT
>JAQFZB010000681.1:0-11487 GCA_034695165.1 Desoria trispinata | reverse complement strand
TGAACATATGGATGGCTTTTACTTTCTTTACTCTTATTAGTCGTACATTTAATAATTTAATTTGATCGTTTTATAGAGGATTTATGCAGATCGAATCCTTGTGGTAAGTATACTCTACTCATTTAATTTTTTTTTTATTAAAATGTCATCATTTCATAATTATTGACGTTTTAAATTTATAGGAACCAACGCTATATGTACACCTGGTCATGACAATACTGGAAAAGATCGTCCAGTTTGCACGTAAATATATATTTAATGAAATTTAAAAAATGCATTTTTATAAACACGTATAAAAACAAATATATCTTATTCCTATTTAGATGTCCACCGGGTAAAAGGAAATTTCTTTAAATGAAATGAAAACGAGTGAAAATAAACTTGCCATTTTGATTTTAATGACATTTTCTCTAGGTTATTTTGGAAACGCTTTACAAAACTGCCGTCGAGGAGAATGTCAATCGGATAGTGAATGTTCCAATAACAGAATTTGCACCAACTACAACTGTGTCGACCCCTGCATCAACGCATGTAAATATCCTATTAAATAGATTAATTTATATTTTAAAATTTTAAACACCATAGTTCATTTAATTTATCTTGTTTTCTTCTATTTATTTAGGTGGAACCAATGCCAGGTGAACTATTAAATTTTTCAATCCAGAGCGTACATTCATTATTTCTTTTTTATCTGAAACCCTTGTTTCTGTAATTTAGATGTGAAGCTAGAAATCATGGGGCTGTTTGTAGTTGGTAAATTATTATTGATAATGTAAATCAATGTATTGTATTATGCATATTAGTAAAATTTACCTTTTATATTAATTTTCAGTCCTCCAGGATATAAAGGGGGTTTGCTAAACTACTCATTTACTATAAATTCATGTATTATGCATTTAATTAATGTCTTTAATTATATTTTACAGATCCATTCTTCCAGTGTTCATTTGATGCAATTCGTGCCAAGAGGAAAGCTGATGATCCAAAGCCAGAAGACAAGGAAGTCGAAGTTCCAGAGAAAACAGAATAAGAAGGAAGTAAACTTTGCAGATATTACTTATTCTTGTGCTATAATTATCTTTTCTCTTATTGTATCAACAATGAACCTCAATCTCAATAATAATGTCCAAAGGGGTACATTTCAAAGGGGCTGGTCTTATTTTTACAACTTTTCTTCTGCTTTCCTTTTTCCTACTACTACATTATCTTTGGGGGGGTATTTTGTTAATCTTACAATCTTTATTTTTAATTTCAAAAATTAAAAAAATGTTATTTTTCTTTTCTGTTCTTAATGTCTCATATTTTTATGTAAAATATTCTTGATTTATCTCATTGCTCAATAAACTTACAAATGTTAAAACTTCTTCGGGGATTTTACAATAATATTGTCACTTTTAAATTTGTACCTGGTGATTTTGAAAATAAAAATTATAAACAAATTTGTTGGACATTTATATTACCATAATCTTGTTTTTCATAAGCATTCACAGAAAATCTTTACTCGTGATTTCTTTTCATGGTATACACTATAATTGGTATGTTCGCTTGTAATAACATTTGGTGTCTCATTCTCAATTTCCCCACCATCTTTGCTTTACTTGGAGTACTTACTTTTTGGTAACTCAAGAATTCCCATTAAATTACTCAATAAATTAGAGCTTTATATTTGTAATAATATAATATGGTATGCAAAAAAATAAAACGAAATAGCAGCTAAAATAAGCTATTTTAAAAACTTTATTTCTCATTTTTGTTCATTATCTTTCCAGTTAACAAACAACTGGGCAAATTTTATAAAGAGAAACATTAATTAATTCATGTTGTACAACCTTAGTTTTAAGGTAACAAGTGATTAATGAAAGTACTCTTTGTTAGAATTTCGTATCAAGTTTTTGGATTACAGTATATGGTAATCATTGTGCACTATAACATCAATCTCATGAATTTTCTTACTGGTGATGTAACAATAAGGATCAATTCGCCGTTTTAGTAGTTTTGATAATTAAATTGTTCTTATAGGTAGTTATATCTTTGCCTATGGAATAAAAAAGTTTTATCGTCACGGCGATGTAGAAGAAAACGGTTCGTTAACTTCCATTAAATAGTGTATCATTTCAATTGGACAGATACTACAGCAAGGTATTTGATATTGTACTTCATTACACCTTTTTGTTAAAGATAATTTTGTTTGAGGCCAACTATATTTTAACCAGCAATTATTACCGTATCAAATTGACAAAAATTGAAACGGTAACTGCTATGGCGTTGTTTACATACTATAAGCGTTCAACTGGCAATTTAAGTCAGTACAGCAAAGAAAACAAACCAACGTAAAAACTTCTATGTGCTACTGTTATAACATTATAACAACAAAAAACGCAATGAAACAAGTATTAGTTTTAACAATATCATGTTTTAAGTAGATAATAATTTACGTACTTATTTAATTTTAGGTTTGAACTACAAAAATCACGATCTAATCAGAAATTTATTAGTAAACAATTTGACGCTCACTAGAATCACTACTAAAGAAATTTACATATACTTTCATTTTCCACTTCAATATATAAATTAAAAGTGAGATTGACTGAGATTAATAATTTTCAATTGAATACTTAATTAACCAATTCTTTTAATATGAACATTTGAATTATTTACTTGTTCAACCTAAATTTGGTAGTATCGGTGACAGGAGATTTATTCATTTGACGAGTAGCCGTAGTTATTTCCGCCCCAAATGTCTGATTTAAATGGATTAAATCCAAGCCCCGCCTAAGAACAAAAAAATATTCCGTCGTTTACGAAAATGTTTCCGATTAAATATAGTTTCACAACAATATACCTCAACTTCTCTCAGATTTTGACTCATGTCCGAAGTGCGATTGCGAAGTCCCAAGTCAGTTAAAGGAATTGGACTGGCAGTGTTGGTTTCTTCTTGTCGATTTCCATTACCAACTGCAGAACGAGATCCAGTTCCAACAGTCATTGAATCAGTGTAATTAGTTTGCATCTGATTTTCGTATGATGTCGGCCATTGGTGTCCACCAGTTGGAGGAGACATTCCTATTCCAGTATCCCAAATTCGTGAATCAGAATCTCCAAGTCTTGTTTGTCCCACTGCTCTCCAGTCAACATATGATGCTTCCACTGATTCCATTTCCGCCTTTGTTGGTGATCTCCTACTTGGTGGTGGCAGCCAATGTGAGTTAAAACCGGGAGCAGAGTTTTCTTGTCGATGATGGTTGCTTCGACCTGTGTTCAATCCAGTATCTCCAACGAAATTGGAATCCGGCCAAGGTTCTATTTAAATTCGTAAATATCAATTATCTAAATTGCAAACTTGTTTCGTTGTAATATTAAGCACAAGTTTTGTTACAAAAAAACTTGCAGCTTAATTTTAAATAATTTGACCCTTACTTCCACTTGACCGTTGTTGTGTCCTACCAGTTGGATCTGAGCGCATCCGTTGTAAATAATTATGTTGAGGTATTCCATTAGCCGTTGATGTATTCATGCCAAATGATGATTGATGTTGGACAGCAGACGATTGTTGTTCGTTCACAAAATTAGACTGAGAACGATACGGCTGCGACGACTCTCCATAACCATTAATTTGCCACAAATTAGTGAGAATTTCATTTGCGAGTCCATTTCCATTAAACAAGTATTCTGCTCCAGCGCCTGTTCCACGTAAACCATTAGGATCACAAACAGTGCTACCATTTGTTAAACCTCCAGATGTAATACAACCTTGATGACCAATTTTAGTCGGTGGGTAATGGTTTTCTGCATTTAGTAATCCATTTCCAGGAGTGGGAGTTCCAAAATTGTTTGATAAAAGATAATTTCCTTGGGTTGAATAAGATGCCGGTAATTCTCTGTTATGTGTATTATCAGAACGAGCTTGGGTATAGTTAGATGTGGTGTTAGAGTCTAAACTTCTACGTCCCCAAATATCACAACCATTATCAGGCAATATGTCAGATCCCCAAACAGATCCATTTTTCATTGACCTTTCCGTCGGTGAAGTTTGCCGATTGGAAATTGAGTTTGGCATTCCGAAATGTGGATATCCTGGTGGCAATGTAGGTGACATTGAATGCATCGACAGATGACCCGACATTGTTTGATTTGGTCTAGGTTGGCCAATGACACCAGGCTTTTTGGGGCGGTTTGTCTGTTGATTCGTAAACGAATAGGGCAGCTGATGAGAATTCAACATGGAGTTAGACGTTGGACTGTTGTTGGTCATGTTTCTTATTTGAGTTGATGATGGTTGATCACCCCCCGAATTGTTACGTTTTGATGGACGTTGCATGACAAAAGCTTCAGTTTGTGCAGACATTTCACTAAGTCCACTTCCTGACCGAGGAGAGTCCCATAATGACAATTCTTGCTTTGGAGAGACATTTCCACTCGGTTTCGTTGAGCTCTGGCCTGAGGATCCACTAGATTCCCGGTTTTTCATTGACAATTTTCTCTTGAACTCTTCGTTATGTTTTCCAGACACTTCTGAAGAATTCAAAAGATTTTCATTCGAACCAAATTCTGATTTTTTGTCCTTTTTGTCTATTCTCAGATGTCTGTTTATTTTGGTTTCCATTCCTTTGTTACTTTGTTTCAGATCCTTCTCCATGTACGAAAGTATAAAATCATCGGGATTTGAACTTTCAGTTGTTGTAGAACTTGTTTCCTCTTCTGGTTTTTGCTTCGATTTGTCCGGCAGTGATGAAGTATTGAAATTGTCATTTTTATTATGTCCTTTTTTAAGTTTGGCCAATTGATTATTAGATACAGCTTGAACCTGATTTAATTTCTTCTTGTTGCCTTTAGCTGTAACGATTTCTTTTTCTTTTTTACCATAAACTGTATTTGTACATGTGAAGTTTGATAATAATCCATCTTTAGAGTCTTCATTGACCGAGCTGTTACTTCGACTTAAATTATTATGAATTAATTTTTCTGGCAATTTGTTAAAAGGGCTCTGAGAAGGATTAACATCATTGGAATTCTTTTTTCCTTTTCTATTTCGTAGATTTCCAAAGTTGGATGCGCTTGATGCTTCAATAGACTTTTGCAGTTTTCCAGGGGCACAAGATACGGGCATTGGTTGTGACTTTTGATTTTCCTGGTTTCGCTTAAAACGATTTTCAACTTTATCGTAGACTGCTTTGAGATCAAGTTTTTGAGTCTTTTCTTCTCGTAAACCGTCGGGGCTTGATTCCTTAGGCACAACTCTGACAGTTGCCAGTACTGTTGACGACACAACAGATCCTGCTTCGAAGTAGGACATTACGGCTCCAACAAGGAGAAACATAACAGCTCCAACGGCCACAAGATATTTGAAATATGGTTCCCAACTTGGTCGGGCAATAACCGAGGCGCAAATAGTTAGCATACCGCTTGGAATCAATGCGACCAAAGAGTAATTAAAATGCTAGGAAAAAAATAATAGAATAATAATTACAAAATGAATAAATATCAGTTATAATTCATGTGTTTCTATGTACACTTACTCCACCAGTTGAGTCCGTTAATCTAAGAGATCGAACAACTTTGGATAGAGTAAAATCGGGTGTAAATGCGATATCAACCGAATGTGTTTGATTTGGCTGTAAGGTGAAGGGATGGCAATTGAGAATCCTAAAACCATATCCCTCACAAGTATCCTGTTGACTGTTGGAATTGCCCAGTGTAAGTGACCACAAAGAACTTTGCGGTGGATAAATCTCCAAAGATAAAATCTCTAAAGGAATCTCCCCCACATTTCGAGCGACGAAAGATCTTCTAACCGTTAATTGTGGCGGGATGTATTTGCTTGTGGGTTCATCTAATAATAAATAACGTGTAATATTCCATTCGCATGAACGTTAAAATTAATTGCAGTACGCAGTCTAATTAAAATGTAACATACCTCCACATCCTTGCAGAAGTTTTTCAGTCAATTGAAACAGAAGTGAAGATCCAGGAGCACCACTTCCAACAGTTAGTTGGCCCGTACCAGCTCGTCCCTTTAGCCAAACCGTTTCTACTCCTGTTAAGTTGTTCCTAAGCAAAAGCACGGAACTTGCCATTTCCCTCGAAAGAGGCTTAAATTTTAGACTGAGGAACCATTTGGCACCGGGTGGTAAAAGGAATTTTGCTCCAGGAAAATTTTCGAAGCCTAACATTTCTTCAGTCAAAATACCACTATCTTCACCGGTCGCGCCACTATCGTTAGAATGACTAGATGATGATGAAACATTACTGACAGAAAATACTGAAATTGTAATATAATGTATATCTTATTATTAGAAAATAAAGCTTAAATATTATTTATCAGTAATAGTTTTTTAAAGATTACCAAGGGCACCTTCCGTTGTGTTTCCTCCTACAAAACTACCACTAATAAAGTTTCGCCATAGTGGGCCATACTGTTTCGACATTGCTGCCTGAATAATCACCGGATGGTTCGAAGGATTTTGAACAACAATTTCCATTAAGCTTTCGTTTCCGAGTGCGGTTAAAGGGAAGACAGTCATTTTGGAAGATGTAAGCCGGGGCCAAATGTATTTAACTTGAGCTTTCATTTTGAAATCTCCAACACCACTTGTATCAACCCATAGAGAAATGTTTGAAACTAAAAAACGTGATAAACTTTGTTAGTTAAACATCTTACAAATGATAAACTCCAAGTTTTACCAATTTGATCTTTGACATTGGCGAATCGACGGTTCAATTCATCCCAAATTTTGGAGTCTATAATTCCGGTCTCCCAGTTCAGGTATGCCCCTTTCATCCAATTCTTTCCAACTATTATGAACACAAAGATGCATTTTCACGTAATGTTGTACAAGATATTAGATAAATAATAAATATTATTTTAGATAACTCACGTTTAGAACTCAATGAAAATCCAGTGTAACAGTCGTGAGCGCAAAATTTTTGAGAGTCAAAATTAATTTTTCCAACAAAATTTTTACGATGAGGCAAAATTTCTGGATATTCTTGAAGGGTAGATGAAGAAAACCATAGTGCAGATGGATGATATGACCGAATCCTCAATAAGTTTAGTGTACTGTTGAACGTCGAGCTGAGATACAACTTTTCGTATGAGATCTTTCCCTATTAAAATTTTAATAACAATGTTTATTCATAAATACATATACCTATATTGAAAGATTCAAAACTATGCATTTTATTTTCAATTACCGGAAAAACTTTGTCAAATAATATGGTGTCAGAATAAATTGAACCTTTAGAAGTAACAAAGCGGAAGGGGACGCGAATAGTCTGGTTATGATCCGTTGTCAGATACGATTCGCCATAAAACGTACCTTCAAGAGTTGGACGTCGAATATCGACAGAAAACACAGCCATATGTCCAGGTTGAAGAAATAACTAAATAACCGCAATAATAAGCCATTTATATTAACTATAAATTATATATGCACATAATTTACAAATAAATAGTACAATAGTACCGATTTTTTTAAACTATCAAAATCTCGAATCTTTGCAATGTCGTCTTTGGCTCCCTTTTGCATGCCAACAAGTTCTACCTGACTCCATGATGAATTGGATCCCCAAGATTTCAGTCGAATTTCAATGGGATTTTTATTTTCGACGGAAAAATATTCAGTAGACGTAGAGTATAAGTCCAATCTACCAAAATCCAACTGACCTTGTTCGTTTGTATGCTAAATCAAACGATGGATATTAGTAAGTTTAACATATACAATATATCACAAAAATATGCATACCAGATGAAGCTTGCCATCGTAACATATAATTGGCAGACTCAGATTGGTAACGTTACTTTTCAGAATCAATTTAACATCCGATTTTGGATCGCAAAGGTTTGATTTCTTGTGAACTTGAAAAGTGGAAATAGTCTTCTGCTCTCCAGGAGTGAGAAAGTGAGTTTGATTTAAATTGTCGACATGGACGACATCAGGAGGATCCACACTCACATGGTATATGGCAACTGAAGATGAAAAGTTGTTTCGAACACTTAAGTGGATAGAAAAAAGTCTTTTAATTTCAATAATTGAAGATAATAATATCAAATCGCAAACCTAAAGTTCCTAGTAGGAATGTTATCGGTCTTCACAAAGTATCCAAGCGATGAAGAATTATATTCCAAAGTACCCTCATGAAACTGAACTTGAAAAGGAATTGTCAATGCCTTTCCACATTCGCTACGTATTTCAATGTATCCCCGGGACTGTATAACATCACTGATTTGCGTGGCTAAAAATATTTGAAATGAGAAAAATGAGTAAGTTCAAAAAATTACGAAACATTTAAAATGACTTGTGTTTACGATCAAATGTAATTAATGCCACAACAGTTGAAGCACTGACACCAGGTTCAATTATAACTGGCCGGAATTCGATACGGACTGCTGAGTTTGGATCACCTTTGACAGCCACAGACTATTGAAAAACATTTTACAATGACAATGCAGGTTGTAGATTTTTCATTTGTGTAAGAGTTTACTCAATTTAATTTATAAATAAATAATTTATGAATACCTGAACATTCACTGGGGAAGTTTGAGCGTTGATAATTGATAAAGTTAAAGTCTTTGGTTTATCAGAACGTACTAAGGTTCCAAAATCGAGCAATTCTTGCAATGAGTATATTCCAGGCGTTGAACTGACTTGGACCTCGACTGGAACCATTAAGTACTCGCCGGATACCGCAGTGTGGTTAACTTTTACCCTAAAAAATTGATTTAGTTTCACTAAATCTTTGAGTATATGACAGCATTTAATAAACCAACCTAATAAAGCCAGTATGATTTCCATCAGATTTTCCAATAAAACTGCCCTGCATTACTGGTTTAGTTTGGAATGGTTCTATAGACCAAGCATCGCGTTCATCAACGTCGTCTGGCAATCTTAAACTGAAATCACTTCCACTGGAGAGCATTTCCACAATAAGAATTTTGGTAGTGTGTGGATTGTGAATTGTGATAATAGGCTCATAAGTAGCATTCACAGGAATGATAGCTCCAATTAGTGGTCTAAGGCGATAAGGGTTAGGCAATCCCACTCCACGAACCTTTAAGAGCGCAAAAATTAAATATTATATAGTAGTATTGTTTGTGACTCTCACACTGTACAATTGCAAATTTTCGAATTCTCATACATGATAATTGAATAATCCCTTCGATGTGTGAATATTTAGCACAGATTCAAAGAGACCTTCTTGGCGACTAACAAATACCACTTCGAAAGTTGTAGCATTGCCTGGACCTATCACCTAATTTATAAAAAAAAATATTAATATCACTTCTAACGCAAACCTTAAATAAAGCAATAGACTTACCTTATCAGCAAAAAATGACGAATGGAAATTTACAGTATTTCCAGAAATAGAGATCAACTTTAGGTTTTCTTCTTTTAATCGATTATCCACTCGAACTTTCCCAAGTCGTGGTACTCCAATGGGACTATAATTATAAAATCTCACTTTGAATGATAGGAAAAAGTTACATGAAAAAAGACTTGAAAAATACTTACGATTCTTTAAAATCATATGATTTAGGATCGAATGAAATGAGCCCATTTCCAGAAAAATCACCAGCCTCATTTACAACTCCCATTGACTCTTCATTGCTAAATAAAATAATGTTTATTTTCGTTTAATGTTTAATTAAATCGTAGTTTAAAAACACATTCATAAATAGACATTGTACTTTATTGACTCGGTTGGAAAAGTGTTTCCAACAATTAGCCTAAGGTCGTCCTCCTCATATTCTAGCTCTGTAAGTACAATTAACAAACAAGGCAATTCATAAAATTAGGTAAGATTATATATTATGAATTAAATCATTCACTATACCAGAAATTGAGTGGTCCAAAGCTAGGCATCCAATTTGTAAAAAGAAAACGATAAGACAGCAGCGTTTGAAGAATGTCATTTTTCCTACACGTCGTGATGGTGTACATGAACGACAATAATAATTATCCGCGTTTTGAAAACAATTTTCTTCAGCAAGTGTGAAACAATGGAAATTCTGCTTGGCACTACATGTAAAAGAGTTGGCCATTTCTGAAATAGTCACATAAAGAGCTTATTAATCAACTAAAATATACTTCTCTATCCTAATAACCAGACAACGCACATGACATGACCATAATATTATTTACAACTCGCTTACGAAATCTTTTTAGGCAATATAGATAGAAAGACTAAACTAAGGTTTGTTTAACAACTCGTCATTCTCCTGTCTGTTATATGCAATATAATTGATTACCTAATCTCATAGTATATCAACACTTATCAGTCGCTGTCGCTCCCGCTTAGGTTATCTAGATTGCATAGCATCTATTGTTTTATCTCAATAATATTAATACTTGACTTTTTAATGAGGAGGATATCACAAATTATGACATTATGCAACATAGAGTGGATACTGATTTAGCATTACAAAATCATTTCATGAACATCAAATGGAGAGAGTTAACTGGACATGACATGGATAAACTGAACGAATATATTTGTTTAGTATCTCCAATACTTTAAATTATTAAATTTAGAAAAAATCTATTTCTCTTTCTACACAGCCTACACACTCTTTCAACGTTTCAACTCTTCTTAATTCATTAAGTTTTAACAAATAACAATAGCTTATAGCTTAAAAAATACTTACAGAGTAAATGAACGTGTTCAAGACAAAAGGCTTCGGTTTATTTGCCTTGAACTTGAACTGATTATAGTAGTTTCAGGCTCGATGTTCAAAATAGTATGTAGCTCATATTTTTAAGTACTGGAGAAATCTGACGTCTTCATATTCAAGGAGCATTTGCTGGAAAAAATTGGAACCAACCCGTTACAATGTTATCCTGTTAACGATTTTCATTCGTCGTCAATAGAAACGTATTTAGACCTGAAAAACAAAAACAAGAGGTCAATCATTACAATTGCTATGGTGATTGGCCAAAACCAGTAGATTTGTTGACACCAAACATAAACATGTTCGTTGAACAAAGGAGATTTATGTTTAAACAAAGTGCGATTTTGACTCTATATGTACAGATTTGACAAATGGACTACTGTAGTTTAAAGTTTAAATCATATTTAATTTAATATGCTTCATTTATCGAAATTGTTTGAAATACGTTTTACCATAATGTAAATGACAAAAGAAACGAGGACATACTAAACTAAACATAATCGATAACATAAGTTAAGTTGTATAATCCAATATGTTCATCTCTGGGTTCATTGGCAATCAAAGTCAGCAAGTAACAATTGGTAATAAAGTTGTATTCAACAGACACACCAATTAATAATATACATACAAAAACAATGCATATCTTTTGAATTCTTCTGAAATGGAATCAAGTGCTATAACAACAATGATCAATTAGATCAATCATAGTACAAAACTATTATTTTTTAAAGTTTAGAATACTCTACTCTTGAGCTTATTATGTTACAAATAGTTTTTCATTTTTGAGCACTTTAGAAGTAGTTGTATAATAATAATAATAA
>JAQFZB010000680.1:0-11504 GCA_034695165.1 Desoria trispinata | reverse complement strand
ATCATCATGCTATAAACATTAAAATGTTAACATTTAAAACGCATAAATTACAAAGATTGCATAAAGACTGAAGCGATATGAAAATAAAACAGTTAATCATTTCCATTCGTCTTTCTCCTAAGACAATGTTTATGAAATTGGATGCGAAAATGAATTAATATTGTTATATCATTATCAGGTTTCAATGATAAGTAAGTCACATTGGACATTGGACACTTTCCTAAGTGGTGAGGATAATAGAATAGATAGCGCAGAATAGCCCAAGGAATAATTAATTACTCCCATGCACTATTATAGTCATGGATTATATAGATTTTTAGAAATTTACAATTTGATTGAAGTTTGATTGGGCAATGTCCATACGAGCTATTTCACGGGTTTGTCAGCCTATATGTCAGCCAGGTCAAGTAATTGGTCCTGTTTCTACTAGAAGTAATGGTGCAGAATAAGAGCAATCGTCTGTAACCTTTTCATTGTCATTCCATTTTTTTATGTGTCAATTTCTTAATTTCATTGATTTGTTTCTTGTACATTGAGTCACGATTCTTGCTCTGTGCATCTCTCTACACTTTTAAATGTTGTCAGTATTTTTGACCAAAGAACAAAGTAATAAAGTTGACACAATAAGCAGGTTAGATTTGAAAATATACGTGACGATAAATTTAGTCATCAGTGGCAATGGAGGAATTTATGACAAAGTACTTGAATGCTTGGTTAACTTTGAACAAAATAAACTATAGCCACTGATTGACGAAACAATGACTGGGGAATAAGGTGTGGCACCTGTCACACACTTCAATTCTTTGTATTCATTACTAAACAAATCAAATTCGACTAATGGAATGAGAATCGTTTTATTCCAAAGATATTTCACTTTTAAATGTACTGTTAAAAGTATACAGCAACAGGTGAATGGAATTAAATTTGAAATGTTATTTGCTGAATTACGAAGGTGAAATATCTTGGACAAGAAAGGAAATCTAGTTATAGCTAATAAGAATATATGAAACAATAATAACATTGAATTGTGTTTATAATTTTAATTCCCTGTTAAAATTGTCCTGTGATAGATAACATAAACTGAACCATATAAGGTTTACTTCAGTCTCATGAGCTCGAGTTACTTTATTTTAAGGATATTTCTATTGTAGTAATCTATTCTACTATTAGCCCCTCATGACTATGACACCATATATCGCAAATTTTGTTTATTAATTACAATTCCAGGTTGAATATTTCGACTTTTATTATTCTACTAGAGTAGGGTGGTTTTAAAATAGTTGAAATATGGATAAATAATTTGTATTTAATGGATGTGATTTATATTTGTAGATTCACGGGAGAGCAGGAGTAAAGAGTCAAAAATGCCAATATCATCGGACGAAAACTTTAATCTCAAATTTAGTGTAGTTGAGCCATCAATATTTCATCCTGCATGGCGTGCCCACAATCCGTTTTACATAATGTCACGTCCCAGTGATCGTAGAAGTAGTCATGGATCCAGAAGTCATAGTAATAACGGTGATGGGAAAAGTAGTCATCTAAACAACAGTCATCAAACCCCTTTATTGAGTGGAAGTCATCAACGTAATCTTCAACATTCATTTAACAACAATAATACCCTCCTGGAAAATCTAAACACCTCTTCTGCTGCCCTTCATCCCTCTGTTACTGCTAGTCTTCTCGCACTCACCAAATTCCAAGATCCTTCCGCGTATGTATTCCATGTCATTTACTTATAATCTCTTAATTATCCCTTATAATAGCTAATCAAAGTTTATCATTTTTCAATTTTCAATTATAGATTATTCCATACCGGATCGTCTATAGTAGATAGTGCAATGAGCAAATTGCTACCACGAACTTCAGCCGACATAAACTCATCTGAAGGAACTTCTAGAGTTAATACGAATAATAAGAGAGAACGGAAACAATCACCTATGTCTCCACCATCTATCGCAACATCAAGTGAAAGCAGTCCACTTATAGATTCCCTTAGACGTCGCAAAGTGCATCGCTGTGATTTTCAAGGCTGTGAGAAAGTTTACACGAAAAGCTCCCATCTCAAAGCTCATAAGCGTACTCATACAGGTACGTTGTTGTAGCGTTTATAATTTGGTTCTATGGCATATCTTAAAATAATATTAATAACGATAACTAATTTAAATTATTTGTTTTTCAGGGGAGAAGCCTTATCAGTGTACTTGGGAGGGATGCACGTGGAAATTTGCACGAAGTGATGAATTGACTCGCCATTTTCGAAAACACACAGGGCAAAAACCATTTAAATGTCATCTTTGTCAACGATCATTCTCCCGTTCTGATCATTTGTCGCTTCACATGAAACGTCATTAAAATCAATCAAATTAACAATAATACTGCATAATATATTGCCAAAGAGGTACAATAATTTATATTAGACGATTTAAAAGATTTGTGATTTTATTATAATGTTTAAATTTCGTGCATTTGGTTCAAACGACTTTAAAAGGGGATGTAAAATCAAATTTACAGCAGGCTTGTTCTGACCGTGTGACAGTATATCTAACATAACTAAAGATAATATGTAGATCACGGAGAGCAAAAGTTCCAAAAACCATATTTGTTCTCCTTATTTGCTGGATTTAAATCGAGAGAAATGTGAGGAAAGTAGAAAGAGATTGCAATTTAGACGAATAATTGTATTCAAAGTATGCTTTCACTTCGCAACAGACTTCTCGAATATGGTACTATATTTTATACTTCCGATGTGACTATTCATAAAAACGGACTAATTTCTGTATTTTCACCCTTCATATATTTTCGTTGTAAAGTTATTTATTAATGTGGGACTCATGAATGGAACTGAACTATGACATGAATCTATTCCATCATTTGGTATTTATTGGAAAGGCAGGGAATAGGGTTTCCACTAAATTCATCAGTGACCTTTTATAAACTAAAAATAATCAGGGATTAATAGTTGTATCAAATAAAAAACTCACAAACAGCTATTAATCGAGTGATTGTTTTTTAATATTGTGATATTTTTTATACATTTTTATACATGACAAAGTTAGAAAAAAATTCTCTGAGCCACTTGATCATAAACATTTTGTAAAGTAAAACTCAATATACTGCATTTTATAATAATAATAAATAAATGACAAATTCATTAATATATTCCAATAATTAACAATCAAGAAGACACAATAATAACTATAAGGAATGACGTTACGCTCGTCTCCTACACTGTACTTCCGTTTAGAGATATCTTACAGAGTTTATTTTTTTAATATTATTAGAATTAATAAATTATATAAATACAAATAAATACATTTTCTGGACTATTCTGGAGAACATTGAATACAATGACAAACTCTATATAATTACTTATTTTAAGCCAAATAAATATGCCTAACCTTAAAGATACTGCATTTTTTATAGTGGTACTTTCTTCTGGCATGAAGCACATATGTATTCCGATGGGGTCTGCGCCGGAGGACCAGAAAGATATCCCCGTGTTTCGCTTCCACGGAATCTGATTGCCGCCTTCCCTTTTTTGATTTGGTCCAATACCCTGAAATTTTCCAGTTTTATGATAAAAATAATTTCAAATCACCTAATGGTGAGGGAGATAATGATATGAAATTATTACCACTCGGTGGTGCCCGGCATGGAAAACAATTGAATTGGTGGCAGAGTTCTCTCTCGTTCAGCGACAGTGGGGTACAAGTACCATTCAATGAGAGTTGGAGGAGGAGGCTCAGGTTCATTTTCATCAATGTCGTCAATGTCCATACCACTGTCGTCACTGCTTGTGCTATTACTTCTAGTGTTATTGTTAGCACCAACCTTCAACTGATCATGCAATAAACCTTCTGGCTCTAGTACAGGCATCTCTACTTCCACGTTGTTGCAAATTTCCCAATCGGCTGGAAGCTTCACATCAATCAAGACTTCAGCATCCATAGTTTCCAATGGCATTGACGACTATAAAAGGGATTTAAATGTATTAATTATTTAAGAATAAAGAAATGGTTTAATCTAGGCACATTACAATAACTTTGGAAATGTCCGGATAATTTGTTATTTTTGCAGTAGTCGTCATATTTAACGTGTCTTCCATGTCCATGTTTTGCAGAAGGTAATTTGGATCCTTCAAATCAGAGCAACATCCATTACTAGAATCGCCACAACAGCAGCAAAGATCCTCTAGTTCGAGACCCACATTTATGTCCATAATTACTCAATTGACGTTGATTAAGTAGTTATTAATACTGCAAACTTAAGAAATAGAAAGTTAATTTATTTATTCGTAGACTTGAAAGAAAACTGAGAAATGTCTCCAGAGCTTAAATGCAACAATGTCAATGCACCACTAAACTTTCTGTTGTATGGCTGGCCAAAGCTATAGCTAAAGCCACGCAAGCTTTCCATGGTTACTATAACAGCGTCGCGTAGATACCACATAATTCCACGAAATTTTGTTTTCTGATATATGATATCGATGGCTTTCTGTATTCTGATTTGATTATAAAAAAAATAAAATAAATTCGGTGAGTGCTTCGAAGGCAATATATTTTCAGATACGATGATAAGACGATGATAAGACTCGTAATTGATTGATTAGACGCTTTTCCTTAAATTTTTTCCAAAGTTTTATTTCATTTTACATAATTATGTTCTTTAAATTTATTATTGTTGCAAAGAAATTCCGAAATACCAGCATTTTAATGATATATCAAACATTCCGAAAGACCGACTCATCATATTTAAAAACATTTAAACATTATAAAAAATTCTAATCTACGTTATTACAATCTTTTCTTCTTTTCAACTACTATCCTACAGAATAGCATTATAAAAGATTTTCTTGGTTATTCAATATGATCGCCATCGGAAGTTTTGTAAACGCGTACTTCTCCAGCGGTTTGTACCATTCCTTCCGTATTTTTTGCAACACAATAGTATGTACCTTGACGCTTAGGATCCACAGCAATAATCTGAATCCTAAACGTATGCCAAACAAACCAATTGATTATTGATCATGAAACTTATGATTGGATGAATAATTTTATGTACAAGAAATATTGAGTTTAATTGAACATACCAACTTGTAGTCATTATTTGCTCCGGCCCCCCACGGACCACAACAACGATACCAGAGTCATCACCTTTAAATTACATAGGAGACAAATTATGCGAACATTTCTGCTGCCTTTTCATTTTTTAAACATGTAGGTCAACTCTGATAATAAAATACCTGGTAAGATTAAAGGGGAATTTGAAGACGAATCCTCGGCCCGAAACTCCCAATGTAGAACCGGGGCTGTTATCAAATGGTTTAATTTAATGCGAATGTGTATATTTTGACCTTATAATTTATTGTGCTTTGATTGATTATCCAAAATTAATTACCTGGATAGCCACGAACTTCACAGCTTAATGAGACATCTTCACCCATGGCAGCAGTAGCGTTCTCAACAACCGTTGTAATCACTGGCGCTGTAAATTGTCAAAAGACGTGAGATATCATCAGATTCAGATTTAATGAAATTAAATTTTATCAAATAATTCTCAAAATTGGAGAGTTTTAGGGAAATTTTTGCAACGTACTATAGTTTGGAAATTAAATCAAATATACAATGTACCAGAGACACACGGACTCCATTTATTGACGACAAGGCCAGGTTTGTTATGAGCAGCCTCTCGAAGTTTGCATTCACTTATGTAAGTGTTTCTATCATTTCCGCAAACGATTCTTTTATCCCGGCATTCACAAAGGGCTTCCTTAGGCTCCTTAAAATAAAATAGTGACAGAATTGTTATAATTTACTTTTTGTTACTGGAATAATCATTTTTCATACATTTGGATCCAAATCATTACGTAGAAGACAATCAAGAAAATTTCCACATATTCCCACTTCAGGATTATATGGCAAATTTAATGATGAATTATAGCATCTATTTCCTTCCAGAGCACCACAAATGAAGCAACAAGAGCAACGATCTAAAACCTAAAATTGACATAAAAGTGGCTTTTCATGATCAGCATTTAAATGTTGGATATTTTTTATTCATTTAATTTATGCTAATTAGATTTGGCATTATTAATACGTTGGTAAACAAATTTAAAAAACTTTTAGAATTATTTAAATTTTATTATCGTCAAACCCATTATGAAAATTAGGCAGCTCATGCATTCATTGATTATGGGCGATGTTTATTTAACGCGTCATTGTCATTAAAAACGAGGGTTTTTACACCGTTTGCATATTTGAATTTTCTAACACTATATATACGTAAACTATTTTTATAAGCTTTAGCGTCGTTAGTTCAGGAGGTCACCATCACCAATTATGTTTGTCATGTCATTTCAGAAATTTAGAACAAATGTAGATATATTGAAAATAGTAGTATACCAAGCCCGTGGGACAAGCTGTCTCAGAGGGAGTGTTACAGTCTTCCTGTTCACATTCTCCACAATCCGATGGAATATGTCCTGTTCTAGACTGTTGACGATGATAATCTGAAGCAGGTTTATTTTTAATTGGTTTCTGCGTGGTACTAGTACTTTTCTCCTCAATGACTTCCGGTTCAATTGTAAGAAGATTGTCTATGGTTGTCGTGGAAGATTCGTTAATATCTATTGCAGTATCTTTAATCATGTCCGCTTCTGCCACTTTCGTTTTTCCAGGTTTCTTTTTTCTTAACGCAGAAGCAAGTTTGGTTCGAGTTCGTGACCTTGAAGTTTCTGCCGTTGCCGATTGTTCTACTTGTGATTCGCCAAAAGTAGCAAATATAGTAAGAACAAAGAGAAACGTGATAATTATGTTAAATGATGAGAATTTGTACATTTTGAACACTACGAAAATAAAAGTAGGGAAACGGCCAGCAAAAGAGACACTTGTAAACTGAGTGAAAAAAATGTTCTTATTGATAAGTCGTTCATAGGAATCATCAACATAAGAACACTCTTCCGTGATGTAATTTTCACAGATTACTTCTGTAAATCATCTTATCTACGTTTTCTGTAAACAGTTAAAGGGTGACTGCACTCGTTCTACTTTAATTAAATGAATCATTTGATGACAAGATGAGCAAAACTTAAGCCCCGTTTAAAAAACCAGATTCTATTCATCTATCTTTGTCTGAGTACAAATATCATAAATTGGTACAATTCCACTGTTTTAGGATTCATGAGGTTACTAAAGAGTGCTTAATTGCTCCTTCTGCAAGTTCAGCCCTAACAATAAAAGATTACGATAGGACTCATAAACGTTTTAAAGTCTCCTCCACCAACAACTTTTCAATTAGAATGATAAAAAAATAAGTCCAAAGAACCGAGTCTGAGACGATTAATTAAGCTACTTTGATACAACCGTGCTACAAAAGCGTTTATTTGTTTTTAACCTACATTCATACACTATAAAAATTAAGTCACTGACCTCAGGAGATATCTAAATTTTTTTTATTTCACACATGTCTCACATATCATTTTTATTCAATGCTTAATATGCATAACTCCATAATAATGGATAAACATCATTTCAAAAACCAGTCTCCAAAAATATAAGACGGTATAATCGAGAAGAATGCTATGAACATGTTCTTCGATAAGCAGCTATTGCATTATAACCGTACTTTTTAATTTCTCTAATCAATGTTATTTTTAATAAAAAAAAGGAGGAATTTGGAAACTTGCATACAACCGAGTGTGATTCTGATTAAAGATTCATAGAATATAACTTAAATTAGAGGAATAATAACAAATTATCATAAAATTATTATCTATATAATACAGAAAATTAAGATGTGATTCAAAATCAAGTGCAATGCATTAATTCATTTGATATTATGATCGTGAAACTCCTATGAGATAAAAATATGAGTTCGGGTTTGGTTAACTCACCGGCTAAATTAATTATATCTGTATCACAACAATTGTAATAATACCATAATAATAAAAATACAAATGATTTTACACGATACTCAATTGTCTGAAAAATCCATCTCATTCTCCTCATCAAAGTCTACTTCCGATGACTCTTCCAGTTCTGGGTCTTCCATCATTTCTTCGTCTTCGCTGTCTTCGTTTTCGTCTTCATCATCGTCATCATCATCAACTTCTTGTGCACGCCAAAAACCATGAAACCCGTGCTCTTGAGAACTAATTGACCTTCCATTATCCTCTTCATGATTGGATTCATCCCGTGATTTATCTAACTCGACCTCATTTTCTAAAGTCTCCTCGCTGCAATTAAAGTATAACTAATAATAAATAATCATGATCAGATGAATTTAGCAGTCAATTGAAATAAGGTCCATATACCATTCAGATTCATCTGATTCTGACTCAATGGACGTACAATTATCGTTATGATAAAAATCGTAATAGTCCTCATCGTCGTAAAAGGATGAATATCGCTCATCGTGAAAGAATTCACGATCATAATACTGTTTCTCGAACCTTGGGCTGTAATCGTTACGTAGGAGGTGGAATTGTCCACTTCTTACAATTCTGAAAAGCGAATTATTTACATTTGGAAATTTATGCACCAATCCCTGCAACCAATTTCTGTAATCTTCATCCCTCGCCTTGTGCCATGTGCTAGGGAGTTCTAATCGCCTTAATGTTGAGCAAACCTGGTCAACTGGAGATATTAATGGCTCCATGGAACTGGTCAAATTTAAAGAACCGTAAAAAGTGAGCTAAATGATCTTATACAGAAGACAATATTCTAGATACAATGGAGCATACATACCGGTTTTGAAACAATGTTATGGGTTGCCTACCAAAAGAATTGCGTCGTCTCAATATTAAAGTATGCAACTTTGGAAAAGTCACATGATAGTTTATTTCTGGCATGACCTCATTGTTCTGCTGCTCCTGTACTTGGGATGGGCGTTGGTCGTAACATAAAACTATCATTCGTAAATGAGTTAATTTTGGAAAGGTTGGGAAACCTCCAGTCACACTATTTTTTGAATAATAATCGACTAGGTCGGGTATGTCCAATCCCAAATTCTCAAGATTGGGTGAGAATTTCTGCAAAATTGTATTCAAAGATTTGTAGTTTGATGAATGTATTCCATCCAGTTCAAGACTCCTGAAATTCAAATTTATGCTTAATAATGAACATTAAATAATAAGCATGAAATTTTCATTTGAAGTTTACCGTAAATTTAATGGAAATTGAAGAGTTAAAATTGAATCAAAACAATGGTTCAAATCAACTTCATCATATTCACAGAACCGTATGTGAAATTCCCGAATTCCATTAAAAATGGTTGGGTATTGCTTCGTAATCTTCTTTAGAAACAACGGTGCTCCACCCAGCGGAAGTGAGATTTTTTCCAACGATGGTAAGATTTTTAAAAAATCTTTAAAGAGCTTTACAAGTCGTTTCATGAAAGATGACCCAGACGCCAAATAATTTTCCCATTCATCAATATCACTGAGTTCAAACGACAGGCTTTTAACAGCAGGTAGCCGTGCCTTCGTTGGTACTTTCACGAGCTTATCCCATTCGATTTTTGATACTGTTGTACGAAGTATCAGCTTTAAATTTTCAACTGCACTCAACGATCGCAGAGTACTGAAATTGAAAACAAAATGTTTGTTTCAGTCATTCTTGTAAATCAATATCTACACATATCGAACATTTTCCTTACTTCAAATACAATCTCCAGTCTTTACAATCGAAATTTAAAGTAACATCATGTAATTGTTTAGCAAAGTTTGCTACAAACCACTGGAAATTCTCTAAATACTTTTGTTTACTTAGGTCTCGATTTGAGTCAAAAAAATCGTCGTCATCAGACATATCATCATAACGCATAACAGCATTCGTGATCTCTGACCCGCTGAAGTAATCATTATAATTCCCTCGAAGGTAAACCCATTGTGGACAACCAAACCCTGGAACATCCACTTCTATCTTTGGATAGAACAGCTTTACAGCTACATTCTTCCAAATCCGACTGACTAAACGACAATTCTTCAAATCTTCAAGTGTTAGATAGCTCAGGATTTCGGACAGGAGCTAATTTCACCAATATCAAAAGATTTAAAATCTCTTAAGTCTTGCTAAATTAAGGATAAAATAAGGGTGATATAAAATATATGGTTCACCTCATCATTGGTTTCCCTATTCATCTGGGGGAAAAGCTCGACATTGGGTTCAGCATTGTTACTGTTGCTATTAATAGGAACATCTTCAGTCTTACTCGATGTGGAAGCAGAATTTTTTTTGGTACAGGCCGTACGTAGAATTGGTGCCTAAAATATATTACGTTATATTTAAGAATGGACATTTAATTTTCACTTCCATGAAGTACCTGAAAACGAAGCACAACACTCGTCTGAGGGTAAATCTTATTATTCCATTTTTGTTTAGACAATTCGGCTTCTTCAAAAAACAAAGGGTCACAAATACTGCGCCCTAGACTTATGATGTCCCCATCTTTTAATTTCTTGGTTTCATTCACTGACAGGATTTTTCCATTCTTATATGTTCCCTTGTCACTCTATATTATAGTAAATTTCATTATTACTGTTTAAATTCTTATACAAATAAATATGACAATATCAATTTTACCCCAATATCTTTGATGCGATACGACCCATCACAAAAGAAAATTTCACACTGTGGAGCCGACACCCGAAGTTGCCTATGTAATCCATTCGGGATATGACAAATTTGTCTGTCTTTCATCAAACACTGGCACATATTGGCCGTCCTATTTGATGTCACGACAACCTTAAAAACAAACCGTAAATAAGAAAAGAGTTGGTGCAAAATAAATAAATGATACAATGTAACAATGTAACTTACTCCTTGTGTCTGAGACACTGGAAGTTCAATCCCTCTTTGTGGAACTCCGACGTCGGCCCAAATCCATGTATCTTGAGTGACATCCTTGTTTTTTGACCCTAATGATGGTCCAGCTAAAGTCCCACGCCTCAAACAAAGTGGGTGTAACGATCCACGTTCTTTAAACTGATTTGAAGCTTTCCAAACTGTCCGATGCTTGTGAGAGTGCATT
Organism: Desoria trispinata; assembly: GCA_034695165.1. Classification (NCBI taxonomy): domain Eukaryota; kingdom Metazoa; phylum Arthropoda; class Collembola; order Entomobryomorpha; family Isotomidae; genus Desoria; species Desoria trispinata. The sequence continues at coordinate 473 of JAQFZB010000680.1, read as the reverse complement.
TTTCGTTCTTGGATTTATTACTAATTGTAATACTACAATCAATGAATATACACAACGACCGTCTACGGATAGCAAGTTCAATTAGTAAATTATTTGGGTATGAATAATGAATAATCTGAATATCCGTTGATTATTAAAATATCTCGTCTTATCTTCTCCGATCCTATATGTAATGTGATCTCGTGGTCTGATGTGAGGTTTCTGTGGATGATTTAATGATCTTTCTTGCTCCTGTGGCTGCTGCTGTGCAAGTGTTGAAAGATACAGGACAGGTATGAGCACGAGCACGAGCAAAATACAAAATGGCGTAATGCATGAAGAAGAGAACCAAACAACCAAATAATCCCGCTCCCGCTTGCTAATAAAATAAACATAGAAATGTTTCATTTCATTCGTTAAGCCTTTATCTGTGGGATTCAACCTCATCCCTAAACACGGTAGTTTACTGTGTTTCTGCATCGTTCGGATGCTTC
>JAQFZB010000679.1:0-11517 GCA_034695165.1 Desoria trispinata | reverse complement strand
CCTATTTGCATAAAATACGAAATAAAAGATAGCAACTATTAAAATATCGGATTACGCACAGGGTATAAGGAGAGTATGGAATTTTGAATGAATTAGAAGAGCGTATAAAAGAAATACAATGTAAATGTGCGAATGTTAAACGAAGAGTAGAAAGTGTGTGAATTTGTGAATTATTATCATTATTATTCTCCATTCAGATTTTAGAGGAAGGAATTTCAACATGAGGCTTTTACTAACTTGCATTTGAATTTGCAAAGCAAGGGTGACATATTTTTCTCAAAGAATAGAAAACTGGACGAGAGTCGTATATCAATATGATTAATGGCTAGAGAATTTAGCCATATGACGCAACGGGGTTAGAATTTGAACACATGGACCCTACTATGCCTGCCATATTTCGCTATATATTTCCTGTGTCCTCCTCCCTTCTATTATGTAATTCTGATATCATTATGAGAATATAATACCATCAACTATTCCTCCTACTCTCACAGAAAGAACACAGATTTTATATGGTACGCATCTTATCGCAAATCCCAGTTCCTTCTCTCCTCACAAAAAAGACAAAAGAATGCGAATCTCGGAGAGATGCTGCAGCTGAATGTGACTTGGATCACAATTCCTTCCAGCAGAAGAAGAACTAGTATCAGTCAGTAGTGCTCCGGATTATTTTTGGCAACAAAATTTATTTCCAGGTATCAACTAATAGAATTCTGTAGCTTATTATTGTCAGAAGCATTACAAACATAAAGTTCAAAAATTGCATTACAACCCCGAAAGATTTCTGCTAAATCTCCTTTCATGCATTTTTTCTTTTGCACTTACGCAACATCGTTTCATCTAAATCACTCACGATCTTTGGAATTATTGGATTGGAAAGGCTCTTTTTTATTCACCAAGTTAAAAAATAAAAATATGTCTTGGATAACAACGGAATTCGCGTACAATAATACTAAATAGAATTTCATTCACCAATTAGTTTGTATATATATATATATATATATATATCTTCTAGGCTAGACAACTATGCTAATAAATATGTGATGTCAAATTCGCAATATCATGCAGTTTCGAGAATTTTTATTACTGTAAAGTGTCAAAGGATATCTATTTGTAAGTTATCTATTAGATGGATTGCCAAATGATAAATAAATTAATACGAGAGATATTTTAAAACTATAGAATAAATTTTGGCTTGTGTTAAGGCCATAAAACTAGTGAACTCATTTGTTCATCCGTAGTTTTTTTTGCGTTTGAGCTAAATTAGCCGCTTCTGGGCTCTGTATTTTGAATTCCTGTTTAAATCGCATTAATTTATTTGTTTGACTTAGAATAAATACTAGAAGTCCTCGTGATAAACTCCAGTGCCTGCGTTGACTAAATACATTTGAATTTCTGATCAACATAATTTACTTTACAGTCAAAGAAGCAGAATGTTTATTGAATATTGAATGAATATTGAAATGGAAATTTTATTTAGCAAATTATTAAACATCATGCAATTGCAGCTTCAAACTTTTAATAAACCAAGCCGCCTTCTTATAAAATGTTAACTCTTTCAATAATCACTTTTACTTTTGCTGTTCTGAGAACTTTTATAGTATTAGTTCAAAGAATTAAAAGGTCAAGATGGAAATTATTCTAATGGTTTCACATGCACAACCCGAAATAATATTGAAATTTAATTCGTCGTAGATGTTCTTAAATGCTCGTACGAGGAAATCAGAGTTAGTATCTATTTCGTTGGCATTTTGCTTTTGTAGGTTAAACGCCGCCTCACATAATTTATCTCACAGTGTAATGCTAATTCTGGAAACGAGACTCTAATTGGATGGAGATAAATCTAAATGAACAAACGAATGAATTGACACGGAAGAAATTTAAATCCAACAGAATTACAATTTGAGACAACGAAGGAACAAGACGAGGATAAAGCTATTTAACAAATCCAATCTGTTCTCATTTATTCGCACAAGTTTGTTAATTGATACTGATTGAATCTGCGTTTTGACAAATGCCGAAGCTTTTGCCTATGTATATTTTATATTTCTCTTTGATTTTCAGTTTTAGGCCAACGCCCTCGTATAATATTTTATGTTTAATTACGTAATACTGATTTACATCATTCTTTATCACCCAAACACCAACCAACCACCACCTCTTTTTATCAATTAACCATGTCATAATCAACATCATGATATGTACTACAATAGTAAAGTAAATCCCTGTTATACAATCATCGTATAACATCACATCATGACGATAGCAATTGGTAGAAAGTGAAATTTATGTCTTGACAAATAATAATATGAGTACTGGGCTGTGGTACTGAAGAGAATGTCTATGATTTAGCCCAAACATATCCAGTTGTCTGATGGTCTGGTGTACAAGAGAAAAGTAAAGTGTCCACAAAGTGTGAAAATTATGCATTTTTTACTGTCCAATCCGACCGGGTGTTTTGGACGTAAGAGGTTGTAAATGTTGCAATTTGTATGTAGAAAGACCAGAGAAACGTGTAAAATGACGGGACGTAAAAATCTCCTTGAAATGCGTTTAATGGTCTGTGCACAAATACTATGTACTTTGTCGATGTAATATGCGCTTATGCCAATGCCACCCTTTTATACATATGAGGATTCATCTTCAGCTAACAGCAGTTAGATATTATGTAGCTAAAGTGAAGTGGACACTCCATTGTTTGGACACCATACTTTCTTCGTCTAGGGAAAGCAAAGTAATAAACTACATTGTTATTTGATTTTACTACTCTTCCATAATATTTTTATATTTCCCTATAATATCCACTGGATATTTATCAATGTTATGTACAGTCTTACAAATATAAGCATATTTTTGCGAGCTTGAACAATATTAAACATTTGGTTCAGTTTTGAATTGATATATCTTCCAAATTTTATGAAGTTATGTAAGTATGTATTCTCCAGCAAAATAATAATATAAAGAGCATGCTTCTTTGAATTAAAAAGTTTCTCTGCACTGCTTCTATTGTTCGGGTTCGTATTCTGTGGAAAGACGTTTAGTTGTTCATAAGTAATGCTAGAATTTATAGACAAGTTACGATCCGTAATGGAATAGAAGCAATTAATCTCGTTGGCCAAGATTGAGTTGCATTGTGAAGTGGTCTGGTTTCCTTGTCTTAAGTCTCGCACATTAGTGACTTACTTTTACTTATACTTTCTCTTCCTGGCCTCCCGTGCTACATAGAATGACTTAATTGAGTATTCTGAGCTAAAGAGAATATGTCTTCGATAAGAGGGGATTCTTACGTTGACATGAATTAGTAGGGAGCCATATATCTCACCTATACGACTCTGGAAATGACATTATTGTTCACTCCTCCTTAAATACTTCTTTTCAATTTATTCCAACACACTGTTCTGCTTATACAAAAGATATTCCTCCAACATCCAGGGCAAACGAAGACGATGAAGAAAAAACTTGAGATTCTTGTAAAATACTTGAGATTATTATGTTACGTACTTTCACTTACGATTATTTTAAAATAGGAGTCTAAACTAACCAAACAGAGGTTTTCCTGTATAGCTTTTACTTCAATAGTCCATTGTATTATTAAATGTACCTACGTACATTCCCTCCTTTTACACCCAAACGCAAAGCTGCGAGAGAGTAGACGGACATGAGTATCATGAATTGGTCATTTATGTCGGATACAGCTTATGAGGATTGCTTTAGTGAAGAAGTGCCTGCTTCCTTCCTAAAAATATTGTAAAGGCTGTTCTTAAATGCTCCACGTTTTGTGTTTACTCATCTTCAGATTCAATTTTTACTAACCCTGATATTCCATAAATGGTTAAAATTGATAGGAATTTAATGAACGCAGAGAAAGTGCGTGAAAGCCTATATGGATTAGTTGAAACTATAAGTATATAGTAATGAAAAGATAGAACATCTCATCTTTAGCCACATACGACATTCTTAGCTCAGCATCCATCAGAAGAGATCCCAAGGGGTGGAAATTTTCTAAGGACGCTCGTATTTATTGGATTTCCACTTCAAGTTTGCGAGACTCAGAGACCACGTTTGACGTTAAGTTGACCTGGATTCCCAAGTGGGTAACAACATGTGATCCGAATGTTACGCTGGACACTGCAAATTCTTTGGTTCCATCCAAGTTCTCCGTAGTGTAAGAAAAGTAAGGATTATGTCATTGATTCGCACAAGCTTCTTTTTCTATGATCAGATATATGAATGACGTAGCAAAAATACACATCAGCATTCATAATGCTTCAGCTTATTTCTTTCCAAGAATTCAGTCTGGAAGTTTCAATGAACTTTTGATATTATTAAATACTTAAACACTTTTTTCGAAGAATTTCATTCCATTATGATTCTGGAAAAATTGATATTTTGACACATACAGATTGTTTTAAAAATTTACCAAAAATTCATTTCATTCCAAATCTACGAAATAGTAGTAAGTAGTGTGCATATTAAATTTGGCAGGGCATTTTCTTTAAATGTCAAATTCAATGAGTTTAAGTGAACATTGATTTGATGAGAAAAATTGTCAATGTATGCTTTGTAAGCAGTTTTCAAGCATCTGAAATTAAAGGTCAAGTAATGCTTAACATGATTGATATGACTGTTGAATTTTCCAACAAGAAAAGGTTCACTACTTTATCAAAAGACTGTTGCCAGTTTTCAGTTCAACCCTTTGGGATAAGCATTGACATAGCTTTCACACAAAAAATTGTGTGGGTGTTCAAAAAAGTCCTCATTTCCATTTCCAGGGCTGTTGACTAGTGATTTATTGTCGTGATCGTTGTTGCTTTACATTACACAATACTACAGTACAGTACAGTAGCGTACAGAGATGAGAATCAGAACGGGGGTGTGAAATTTTGATAAGTGTCAACACAGAATAATATACTACAGATACTAGGGTAGGGGTACAGATATTCTCAATTCCGAGTTTCGGTATTTGTATTCATCCATCATTTTGATAACTGGTACAAAGAATAAATAAAGGTCGATTCCATATTATAACCAAGTTTGCTAAAAATTAATAAGTAGACAAATCTACATTCAATCAATTTGTTCCCATTACCGGGTTTTGTAACTATATAAATAATTAAACATGCTTTTTCTTGAAAAGAAGGGTTGAAAGATTTTTGGAATCTTGTAAGATTTCATTTGATTTTCCGACAGCCACAGCAGCAGCAGCTAGTCAATACGTGTAAACTGAAAAGAAACTTTTCTGTACCGATTTTTGTATCGATTGAAATTTAATGAAGAAATTATTGACACTTTCGAAAACAAAGTTAAAAAGTTTCCTCTTCTTAAAGTAGTGCACAATGAGTCAAACTTTTCTTCTGAAAGAGATTTCGAGGGAAATTCCATAAGTTCCTCCATTATGTAATCTGTTAGTTATTATTCTACTGGAAACCGTGTCATTTGCATTTTAGTCCCCATTATTCTACTACCACTATTACTTCCAACAAAGAAAGTTGAAACAGTTGAACTTTTTAATGCCGGAAGTGTCCTTTGGAAATCGCTTGAGTTCACGTCTGCTAAGTAATATCCTTCCAGACTGAATTTACATTGTGCCAAATTAAAATACTAGTTTGTGTTTCATGTTCTCCTTTGATTTCTAAACCAGGAAATAAGAAAAAGTGGGACCATGTCTGTGGTCTTGTAGTCTGCTGATTTACATTAGAATAGAATGTCAGTTGTGATTGAATGAAATTAGGATTTTAGAGCAATTAGTGAAAACATTGAAGCATAGCGAAAGGAATGAATGAAATGATGCATCGCTTATCGAATGGAATTTCTGTTTTCTAATACTAAACTTATGGTAAACAATCATGAGTTGATTTCGATTGGCATGAGAATTTTCCCAGCCAGAGAGATGTAACGAAATCTCTCTGATACCAAAGCGAAAGTGATCTGTTCCTGTCAATCACTTTCCCATCGTTGAGTTTATGGGCTGAAATTTGAAGGTTATTGTGCAATCTCTTCCGGATTCTCTTTTTTCTACATACAACAATGCAATTTAAATTGTACAATTATGCTCACATTATTTAAACTCATAATAAATTGTGACAGAATAATGACTGACAATTTAATGCAAAGTTTCGTCAAATTCTCTGTCTATATTTTCTATATAAAATAATACAAATGCGTTTCTCTATAATATTCTGATTTTAAAATATTTTACATCAAAAATTAAGTTTAGGTTTAAAAACGCACGCACACTTTGAGATGAGGAAAGTAAATAGAAAGGAAAAGCCTGTTGAGTTATTGAGTAAATGAAAGCATGTCGACTTTTGTTAGTTTGTTGTGAAGGTTTAAAAAGTATTTTCTGATGAAAACTCTTTTCTTCAATTTACTATAGCAGAGGAGCGTGAGACGTTAACTCACTTATTCAGAGCGACATAAACGAGTATAAGCTTTTTCTCTGAAGAAGCCAAGTGAAAGCTAAATCTCAGAATTCTCTAGATTTTGTATACTAAATAAAGAATAAATAATACGCACACACAAAGGACACTTAGATTTTCTTACACATGAATGTACTATTACGAGTTCCCATGAAATGTCTACTTGAGATTTTCTTACAAAAGGGATTACTTATTGCGGTGGTAGTTCCCCATTCTACTGCTAAAATTTAGAAGATGTTTGGATCTAATGGAAAATTATTGACAGGAAAATAGAAAATGTGTTTTCTTCTCAATTCAGAAATCTATTTGTAACGACATGAGTTGACTTTATAAAAAAGAAAATAATCAATATTATTTTCAAGATTATTTCAGAGATTTTTTGATTCAAAAATATTGTACTCGTTGTAATTCAAAAAGATGCGATTTATTTATTTTCCATTGTTGCATGAATATACACTTGATATTTCAATGCTGTTTTAAATGGACTTTTAGTATACTGCTGTTCAGCATAGTACCAGTACCATAATATTGTAATGGGGGTGCTGTCATTGTGGGTTTCTTTAATAGTGTCACTCACTTTCAACTTCTCATGTATTGAGTAATTTATTCGATCACTTTTCTGTGTCTATTTAAAATGCTCTCTTGACATTGTATAGGCAAAGGGAGGAAATAAATTCCAAATGCGTGAATGACTTTGAATTCAGAATAAAGTCATAATGGCTTTAATTTTGTATTTGAAGAACCTTTGTTTTCCTAACGTTTTGTAAATAATAATATTAGCAACGAAAACGAGTAAAAACTTCAAACAACGAGTGGGAGTATAATAACAATAATAATAACCTTGAGGTTTTTGATAGTGATGGTGGTGTGGTAGATGCTATTACAATGTGAAACATTTACAGCTTCAGAGAATTAAAAGTAGCAATAAGGGTTGTAATGTAAATATTATTGTTATTTCTATAGGGTAGAAGACTGAATGGTGCCAAATGGCTGAGCAAGGGCACTCAACCTCGACTTCTTCTTCACAAATAAGCTATCCCAGATTAAACGGTCACAGGTTTGACCGTAATCATCATCCCCACTATCAAGAGTCCGAAGAATGTAGATGTAGAATGTTAGGGAGTACAAATTTCGTGAAAGGAGAATCCCAATTCTCATCATCATGGAGAGCTGTTCGAAGACTGAATCGAGTCCCCACATCGATAACCATGTTTCTATTAGTCCTACTAATGGGGATTACACTACAAGTGTCAACAGTAGAAGGATACGCTGTACGCCAACAACAATTCCGGAGAACGCCTGACAATCAAACTGCCACAGTAGGCGATAAGGTCACCCTTGCATGTTCTGTTATAGACAAAGCTGGAGTTTTACAATGGACAAGGGATGGATTTGGATTGGGTACAGAACGTAATCTTGTAGGATACGAAAGATATCGAATGAGTGGAAGTGAGGATGAAGGTAACTTAATCAGATTACATTTTATATTGATTTTTTCCACTGACTTTCTCCGCGTGCCGAATTTAATATTAAATTACATTTTGCATTGAAAATTTTCAGGAGATTATACACTAGTAATAGATGAAGTAACTTTGGAAGATGACGCGATATTTCAGTGCCAAGTTGGTCCAGGTCCTCCAGAGTCAGGAGTGCGTGAACTTCGATCTGCAGATGCAAAGTGAGAATGATTTATGGTTTTCTTTAAAAATATTATTTGTGTATCCAATAAAACCAATATTAATATTATACACTGCTTTTTTAAGAGTTATTAACTACTTACATTATTTTTTATCGACTTTTAGGTTGACCATAGATGTAGCAACAGGACCTCCACAAATTCTACAGGGTGACTTTCTCCAGACGACTGAGGACCGTGAGATCCAATTGGAATGTATTTCCCGTGCTGGAAAACCTGCCGCAGAGGTCAGTTTCACTTTCTATATTATTATTATTATTATTATTACTTGATCTAATCTCCTGAATGAACCCTTTAGTCTTTCTCGTCTCTTTCTCTATCATTCTGAACAATGAAACCAGAGTTTAAATTGTAATGTCAATTTATGACTTGAATTGGCAGTTAGATCCTATACATTCCATTCCTCGTAGACAAATAAAAGAGTCAGTTTGGATTGGATAGATTCTAAAATGATTGTAGATTCCCCAGAATAATAGTAGAATGAATTCATTGAGAATGACTACAATAAGCATATTTTGACGTCGTCGAGGTAAAGCGAGCGTGTGGCTAATTTGAGGACTGAAAGTAATTTCCCTTGATGATGATCTCATGTCATATCATCTAATAACCCTTTTGGCCAATGCTGTTCCCCTCTTCTTAGCGGTTAGTAACATAATTTAATGTGATGCTACTAGCTAATGCTAAGGGTTCATTCAAAGATTACAATTTGCAACTTTACTCCAATAATCCCCATTTTTTAAACCAAATAATTTCTTTAATTTCTTTAAAAAATTTTGTTTGATGGTGCTTAAAAGTAGTATTTATTTTAATGTGAACACAATAGATTTTAGAATATCTCAAAATTCATGGATCAACTGAGAATTAAGTTTCTTGTGAGAAAGTTGAAAGTTTTCTATTCAAACAAAATTCACATTGAAGCTGATGTTGATGGTAATGATTATATCATCCTTGCCACCAGTAAACTACCGCAATCATCTTTTCGGGCTCTTCGTCTACGTAATAATAATAATATCCCTGAAAACAAAAACCCCGTGTTACAGTTTATATTCTTTGAAAATAAGGAGCACAGATCACAGTTTCAAATTTTAAGTGGCTACTTTCTTTAATACTGCATTAAGTAATCCAGCAGTTTGCAAAATAAATGCAAATTTTACGCGTAGAAGCATCTGTCACATTTATTTTACAACGACTTGTTTACAGAGAATAAACTATAATGTTACTTTTGAACATAAACGCAGTCTAAACTGCAGTTGTCACAATTCTAGATAGTAAAATTCCAATTCGTTGTTTTCTCATGTCTATATTCATGTGCAATACATTATTGAGGATTAAGTTTAATTCGACAAATGCTTATATAAATCTTGAAAATCCTTTTTTCTTTCTCCATAAAAGTTTCATTTTCTCTTGTATCATGCAATATTACATAAACTGAAGCCACTTTTTCATGGACGTATAAGAGATTTTAGAATATCACCATTTGTTCTTTTTTGAAATTTTATTTTTAAGAAGATAAGAGAGTCCAATGATTACATTACTGCTGAAGTACTATCATATAGATGTACTACTTATAGGGAGGAGTTAGGGAGGAAGAATATATAGGAGACATAGATTATTATTTGAGAAAGTTTTATTGAGCAGAGAGAATGAATGAAGAGGAGATGATGTTGATAATTAACATAGGCCATAAAAGGAGATAGAGATGAGCTATGAATACAAATAAGAGGAATTTAGGAGACTTGAAAATCCAGGGAAAGAAAGTCATTCGTTCGTGATGAATGAATGAATACCCCGTCGGGTGCTTCACAATGAAATTCTTGGATTTCTCCATCTTCTTCATGTAACTGAACATATCCTTTAATATTACTCTATACTCTCAAATATCTTATACATCATTATACCGTATATAATAACTATTGCTTATTTTCATCAATGTGTTCACCACAACTCCATATCATTATTTGAGAAATGATAAGAATAAATATTCTTGATTAAAGCAAGCTAAAGCTAAAATTCAATAAAATGAAATGTTAATTACTCTTTACTCATAAGGAATTGTAGTATATTAAATTTATTACGGGAAGATTATTATGAATTTAACGGTATGGATGTCGTGGAAGGTAGTCAGTTGTAGGTGTAGGCATATAGAACAAAACGAAAGGATTTGTGGAATCCAATCCAAAAGATTCCAGATTGTTGAATAAAGCATAGGTTTCCTTTCTTATGCCGTAAATCCTCCTCCTTCTTATGGAATTTACCATGAGAAAGAGATGAATAAAAGCTTGAAAACTTAAAACGGCTTTCCTTATATTGCTGTAGGTACACCACCACATTACATTACTATACCTACACTACACTTATGGATGTAACTAGAACTCACTAGCAATAAAAACTCTGGCTAAAAATAATTATTCCAATTTTACGACTTTCGATCCAGCTTCGTTCATTTTTATAAGAATATAAAAATACTAAAGAAATACAGATTTAGAAACCCTGTATCTATTGAAATGCTGTCGAAACGTAGAAAGAATTATTTCATTTATTTAATTCAACGTTAGCATTAGTGAAAGATTGCAGTTACTTGGGGAAATAAAGGGATGATGATCATTCCCTATATAGTAGGGAAAGTAGTGATAAGAAATAGGAACAAGGACAATGCACAAGAAAATGAGGGAAAAAGGAGAAATGAATTCAATGCACACTATTTAGATTTTAATGACAAGATGTTCAGAGTCTTCGCACTTTTTAAAAAAATTTATGGCTAATTAACATCCCAAGGTATATATATATATACTATCATATATGTATACTAAAGAAAGAGATAGTATACATGGAGAAGACAATCTGAATCACAGCACAGAAGAATGAATGACTAAGTTACATAGGTTTCAGAGCTCTAAGAGAACAACCATTGAGAAGTACATTAGCATAGTTATTACCTTTTCTATCTAGATTTCCGGAGAAATACACTTCTTTCTCCAGGAATAGAGAAGAATTTACAATTTACGACTGGACAGTTTTAGAATGTATTTAAAAACTCTTTGTTCTTGTTTATAGTTTCTTAACACAAGCTGCAATAGCATTTCACCAACAACGGAAGGAAAAGTTGAATTCTTAAGAAATACTACTATATACCAAATAGATGCATAATAAAACACGCCGAATTTAAACTTTCTCCCATATGTTTTCATTTCAATTCAGAGGATATCGACATGGAATAAACTTAACTGCAATTCCAATAAAAAAGAACAATAAATAACTATTTTAATTGATGTATATTTATTTCCCGAAATGTATCAGTTTCAATTCACGCAATCTTGTTTCTTTAAAAAAGTACAACAATGGACCCCCTTCGAGCCAATAACACACATTTATTAGTATATAGACCCCCCAGTGTGAATATTT